>JAKCPB010000092.1:0-175245 GCA_021442155.1 Cymbidium sinense
TTGCCAATTAAAAAAAACCATAAACCCTAAATCCTAAACCATAAACCACCAAACCCTAAACCTAAAAACTAAACCACCAAACCCTAAAACCTAAAACCCTAAACCTAAACTAAACCACAAACCCCAAACCTTAAACCTAAACCCACCCCAAACCCTAATAAACCTAAAATAAATAAATTAAAAAAATTAAACCCCAAACCCTAAAACCTAATAAACTAAACCTAACCAGAACTTGATGGAGTGAGATTATTTCTTGTTGTTGTTGGTGGATTATTTCTTGTTGGTTGGTGTGGTTGGTTATTGGTTTTAATTTTGGATTGTTTTGCCTTTTTCTAGCCTCCCATTTTTGTGGAGGGTTTATCATTTATTGGTGGTTACTTGATGGCTATGGTTTTTCTAGCCTTTGGTTTTTTGGTTTATCCGCATCATGATTGGAGTTAGGCTATGGGTTTTTTTTCCTTGGTTGAGTTTACACCTCCTGAGTTAGCACTGCCATCTTGTTTTTTGTTCTTTTGGTGGTTTTTTTGAAGTTTTGTGGTTTTGCTTTGTTGGTTGGATGGCCCATTGGCTTTGTCATTTCTATTATGGGATGAACCTGTATGTTTCTTTTATATTCTTAGCTCTATTTTATTTTGTTGATTCCTACCGCTATGGTTGGTCGGTGGTCTTGATGGTGGTCATAGCTGTGTTGGTTGGTGGATCTCAGAGAATTTCTTTACCTTTGGTCTTTATTTATTTTGGGTGGCTTTGATGGTGGCTATTTCTTGGCTATTGTCATGTTTGGTTGGTTTCTTTGCTCTAGTTTGGCTGGATGTTTTGCTGGTTAGTTGCTTATTTAATCTCGATGATAGATACTGGAACTTGGTGAGCTTTTGGCTGTTGGCTATTTGGTTTAATTGAGGTAAGTTGGTTATGATGGTTTGGGATGTTTCCCCTATTATCCTTTTGGTTTGTAGCACCATATGTGATTTTAACCCTTCTTATGAAGTTTGGATGCTCACATATCCTGTTCCCCTTGAGAAGAATGTGACTGAGCCTGAGCCTTATCTAAGATTTTTATCATTTTATTCCTTTTGTGTACTTAGGTTGTCCTTATTTCTAGATGTTTATCCCTATCTTAAGTTCTTTTGTGTTTGGCGGTTTTGGGTCAGGTGGTTTGTGCATCTCTTAGAAGATTTTGGATATAGATGGTTTTGCCCTTCTTGGAATTTGGTGTGTTTCCTTCTTCATTTTTGTCTTTTCTTTATTTTGCTTTGGTTTATAATGGTTAGGAAATTTATTTCTTTAGGCTAATTGTAGCTCTTTGAGTAGTTTAGAGATTTATCCCCTTTAAGGACTTGTATCCCTTTCTTTTGGCAATAAAATTCTCCCACTTTTGATTTTAAAAAAACCCAAGAATGGGCGTAACCTTGATGGGGAACATCACCATTAACTAGGCTTAGTCTAGATCTAGCGGAGGCTAAGGCGAGGTGGCGTTATGATAGTGGTGGTGGGGATCCGGAGGTGTGGTGGATATGGTGGTGGTGGTGGTCGGAGCAAGTGGTGGTTATGGAGGTGGGAGGAGCGAGGTGAGTCACATGGTGGTGGGAGACATTGGGGATATGATGGTGGATCCTACCAAGAGGCCGAGGTGGTTTTGATGGGAACTAGAAACTAAAAAATAATTGATGACCGCTCTTATGGAACTGCCTTTACAACAGAGGGTTCTAGTTATCTAGAGTTTTTGATCGCTTCACGTGCTCATTTTTATCTATGTCATCACTTGTGTCTTAGAAAACATGGTGTGTTACTTGGTTGATGAATTCAAAAAGAAGAAATGTTGAATCTAATTTTGTTCTCTGTTAAAAAAATAACCAAAACCCTAAACCCTAAATTAAAACCAATAAAGAAATGTTGAGATCTAATTTTGTTCTCTGTTAAAAATAAACCAAAAACCCTAAATACAAATTAAAAGACACAGACCTAAAGCTAAACCTAAACTCTAAACATAAACCTAACAAAACCACAGACCACAACCCTAAACCACAAACCCTGACCCTAAACAAACCCTCATAAACCTAAAACACAAACCCCTAAACCCTAGGCAAAATAAAAATAAAACCCTAAAACAAACCCTAAAAAAAACTAAAAAACAAACCTAAACCAAAAAGCTAAAATAAAACTAAATAAAAAAAAATAAATAAATAAGAAAACTAAATAAAAAATTAGATAAAAATAAAATAAAAAAAAATAAACTAACCTAAACTTAAACCTAAAGAAAATAAAAAATAGAAACTAAAACTAAAATAAAATCAATAATTCTAAACTAAACTAAAAAATAAAAAACATAAATAAAATAAAAAACTAAACCTAAAAAAAAAATAAAATAAACCTAAATATAATAAAATAAAAAACTAAATAAAAACCTAACAAAATAAACCTAAAATAAATAAAACATAAAACCTAAATCCTAAAATAAAATAAACTAACCTAAAGAGAAATAAAATAAACCTAAATTAAAATTAACTAAACTAAAATATATAAAACCTAAACCTAAACCCAAATAAACTAAACCTACACCTAAACCTAAATTGGATAAAATAAAATAAACTAAAATAAACCTAAACCTAAACTAAAAAAAATAAACTAAAAATAAACCTAAAATAAAATCTAAAACTTAAACCCAAAAAAACTAAAATAAAAACTGAAACCTAAACCTAAATAAAAAAAATAAAATCTAAACCAAAAAAATAAAAAAAATAAAACTAAACTAAAAAATAAACCTATACCTAAATGTAAACCTGAGAAAAAATCACTTAATTTAATAAAATAAAATAAAAAAATATAAAAGAATAAAAAAAACTAACCTAAACCCCCCAGACCATAAATGTTAAAACCTAAACCCTAAAATCTAAAACCCTAAACCCTAAACACTAAACCTAAACTCTGAAAAACCAGCAAACTCAAGCTGACCCTACTAAAACCTAAACCCTAGGCCTAAACCTAGGCCCTAAACCCTAAACCTTAAAACCTTGAGCCCAACACTGAGCCAAAACCCAAACCTAAGACCATAAAACAACCAAAACAGACCCTGCCTAAAGCCTAAAACCTAAACCTAAAATAATAGATAAAATAAGAAACTAAACCTAAACCTTGCTGAGCCAAAATTAAAAGAAAAGATAAAATAAAAACTAAATAAAGATAAAATAAAACTAAATAAAAAAAATAAAAATAACCTGATAAAATAAAATAAAACTAAATAAAAAGCAAACCTAAAAAAAACCTAAATGATAAAATAAAAAATAACAAAACTGACTAAAACTTAAACCTAAATTAAAATAAAAATATAAAATAAAATAAACCTAAACCTAAACTAAAATAAACTAAACAAAAATAAATAAACCTAATAAATAAACCAAACCTAAACCTAAACTAAATAAAATAAAATAAATAAAAAATAAACCTAAACTAAACTAAAAATTAAAACCTAGAAAACCTAAAATAACAACCTAAAACCTAAAAAAAAAAATAAAATAAAAAACCTAAACTTAAACCTAAACCTAAAAATAAAATAAAATAAAACTAAACTAAAAATAAACCTAAACATAAACTTAAACCTAAAAATAAACTAAATTAAAAAACTTAAACTAAAATAAATAAACTAAACTAAATAAATAAAAATAATCCTAAATAAAAATTTAAAAAAATAAATGAAAATAAATAAATAAATAATCAAATAAAATAAATAAACCTAAACTTACAGGTTTACTTAATTTTTTATTTAAAAACCATAAACTAAAACAAACCCAAAATAAGACAAGAATGAAGAACCTAAATAAAATAAAACTAAACATAAAATAAAAAATGAAATAAACCTAAAATAATAAAAATAAATAAACTCTAAGCAAAAATAAAATAAAAATAAATGACCTAAACCCTAAACCTAAAAAAAACCTAAACCTAAAATAAAATAAAATAAACAAATTAAAATATACTTAAACCTAAACTATAAATCCAAAATAAATAATACCTAAACCTAAACATAAACTTAAACTAAATAAAATAAAATAAACTAAAAATAAACCAAAATCTATACTAAAAGTAAAACCAAAAAATAAACCTAAAAGAAAACCTAAAACATAAACCTAAAAAAATAAAATAAAAACCTAAACTTAAACATAAACCTAAAAATAAAAAATAAAACCTAAATCTAAAACATAAAATAAAAAATAAAACTCAACTAAAAAATAAACCTAAGCCTAAACCAAAACCAACAAAAATAAACTAAAAAAAAAACCTAAACTAAAATAAATAAACTAAATAATTTTTAAAAATATACATAAATAAAAAAAAATAAACTAAAATAAATAAAAAATAAACTAGGTAAACTAAACAAACCTAAACCTATCAGTTTACTTAATTAAAAAAAACTCTAAACCCTAAACCCTAAACCCTAAACCCAAACCCCTAAAAATGCTAAATTCTAAAGCCTAAACATTAAACCCTAAACCCTAATCCCTAACACTAAACCCTAAATCTTAAAACCCAAAAACCTAAACCCTAAACCCTAAACCCTAAAAACCTAAAACCAAAATTAAATAAAACTTAAAAATAAAATATAAAAAAAAACCTGAACCTGAATAAAACAAAAAAAATAAAATAAAATAAAATTTTAAACTAAAACCTAAACTTAAACCTAAAAATAGAAGAATAAATTAATTAATATAAACTAAAATAAATTAAATAAAAAATTAAACTAAACTTAGAAATAAAATAAACCTAAGAATAAAAAACCTAAATAAAATAAAAACCAAATAAAATAAAATAAATAAAAAATAAAATTACATAAACCTAAAAAATAACCTAAAATAAAACCTAAAATAGATAAAAAATAAACCTAAACCCTAAACTAAAAAATAACCTAAACCTAAAATAAAAATAAAATAAATAAAATTAAATAAACCTAAACCTAAACTAAAATACACTAAACTAAAATAAACAAAACCTAAGCCTTAATTAAACTAAACCTAAACCATAAACTAAATAAAATAAAATAAACTAAACTAAAAATAAAGTTAAACCTAAACTAAAAAATAAAACCTAAAAACAAACCTAAAATAAAAACCTAAAACCTAAACCTAAAAAAATAAAATCAAAACATAAATCAAAACCTAAAAATAAAAAATATACCTAAACCTAAAAGATAAACTAAAATGAAAAACTTAAACTAAAATAAATAAACTAAACTAAATAAAATAAAATTAAACTAAATAAAAATATAAAATAAACTAAATAAATCTAAACCTATGTTTACTAATTTTAAAACCCTAAATGCTAAACCCTAAACCCTAAACACTAAACCCTAAACCCTAAACCCTAAACTAACCCTAAACCCTAAACCCTAAACTAAAAAACCTAAACCCTAAATCTTAAACCTTAAACCTTAAACCCTAAACTCTAAACCCTAAACTAAGCTCTAAAACCCTAAACCTAAAACTAAACCTAAAACTATAAACCTAATTTAAACCTAACCCTGCTCTAATCCCAATCAAACTTTAACCCTAAGCTAACTCTAAACCATAAACCTAAACCTAAACCTAAACCCTAAACCCTAAAGTTAAAGACTAAACCCTAAACACTAAACCTAAATCTAAACTATCCCTAAATAATAAACCTTAAACACTAAGCTCTAAAACTAAAACTAAACTCTAAACCCTAAACTAAACCTAAACTTAAACCTAAACCCTAAACAAACCTAAACCTAAACTAAATTTAAACCTAAACCTAAACCTAAATCAAAACCTAAAAAACCTCCTAAACTTAAACCTAAACTAAAACCTAAACCTAAACCTCAAACCCTAGACTCTAGAATCTAAACTGTAACCCTCTAGTTCTCCTTGGCTATGTCAATTTAATTTTCCCCTTCATCAGTACATCCCCATCTCATGTTTTTGGTGGATCCTTCATCATTTTCAACCATTTTTTAGAGTCTTTTGAATCTTTGGCCTTCACATGATGTGTCTCTTTTGAATATGGCTATGGTGAAATCGAACCCATGGATAACATCTCCCACTGATGATCCTAGGCATCAAATTTTGGGATTCTTGAACCCAATGCCATTTCTACTATTAAATCCTTTAAGGATGCACTATCTGGTAAAAGTTCTACCTCTTCTGACTAGATGAATGTAATTTTGACTTCTTTTTGAGATATGCTTGTGATCATGTATTCGGATCATTGTGTCAAAAAGCTTATAAAACCTTTCAAATTTACTTTGGTTGGAAAATTTGTTTCACCAATAATTTGAAATGATCTCCTTTTTCATAACTTAAACTTTCGGGTGCTTTCTCTATTAGCTTGATCGATCTAAGACATATTTTTGATTCAACTTATGAATGATTTGGATTATTCAAGGGTTTTCTTGTGTCGATCTTATTTTTTCTTTAACTATCAAATGCATTTGTTGAAGTGGTCTCCCCTTTTTGCTATAAAGGATGAATCACCTATTGTTCCTGTGTGGTTAGCTCTTCCAAATATGATAATCTACCCGCTAGGTTTTATTTGCTGTCATGGCTCTTTTTGGTCTGCCACTCCAAATCGATTAGGTGACTACTGTGAGATAATTTACCTCTGTTGCTCATATATTGGTTGAACTTGACATATCTAAAAAAAATCCTATGGAGGTCTAGATTGGATCTGAAAAGTTTGGTTATTTATAAAAGGTCGAATTTGAAAATTTTTTAGTTTTATGTTCCCATTGCAAGATACATGGTCATGATAATTCAAAGTGTTTTGTTCTTTAGCCACATCTTAAAAATAAAATTTTTAATGATCATAACTCGAAATTAGCTTCTAATAAAGTTAATAAAACTATTTTTGTGCCTAAAAATAACTTAAATGTTGATATTAGGTCAAATTTTTTGGAATCTTCTGATGTTCCTAAAATTGTTGATTCTACTTCATTCACCATGACAAAGGTACTAATAATGTTGAAAAGATGGTTTGCCCAACAACCTTTCTATACATGAGAATATGCCTATTATGGCTAATTCCAAATTTAAAGAGGCTAAAAAATGATGATTCATTCTAATGAGTCTATTCCTACTTTTCTATTAATAATGAGAATGAGGATTTAAATGATAACTTGAATGTAGCTAAAATTCTTGAGCAAAAACACATGACATTGGTAATTGCTTTAAATGATATAATTTCTTCTCCTTCCTCTAATTCCAAGATTGATCTTCATTCTAATCCCACTTTTCAATAAAATGTTGATTTGGAAGAGGGGAAGTTGGATTAGAGATGTTCTTGCTGATCCTTATCCTATTAATAATATTTCTAATCAATCTCTATCCGATGGTGACACTTTGGATAAAAATAGAAAATTCCAAACTATCCTTAAAAAGAAAACTAAAAACTCTAAGATGTAACCTCCTACTCTTGCCAGATCTACTAGATCTGATCCTCTTCACATAAATAATGTTTTCAATTTTTTTTACTTAGAAGAGGATTTTTTATTATTTCTCTCTCTCTTATTATTATCCTTTAATTTTACAATTTTATTTTATGTTTAATTCTTTTATTTGAAATGTAGAGGGATTGGTACCTCACTTCATAATCTATTAGAAATCTTGATTTCTTTACTTATTGTATTGAACCTCTTATACATGCTGATAAAATCAATCATGTTGCTAGAATGCTTTTTAGTAATTTTTTCTAACATCAATAATAAAATTTGGTACTTTTAGAATAGCTTCTTAAATGTTTTAATTTTAGATGATCTATAACAAGTTGTCAATGCTCAAATTTCTTTTGGTGTCTCTTCTGTGCTGGGTTCTTTTATTTATGCTTCTTGCAATAGAGTTGGTCAAAATGTTCTTTTAGAGAATTTGAAAAGTTTTGCTCTTTCTGTTAACAAACCTTGGTTGGTTGGGGGTGATCAACACTATTCTATATTCTTTAGAAAGAAGGAGTGGTTGCTCTCCTAATATTCATTATATGGAAGAATTTTCTAATATGATTCTTGATTATTATCATTTTCATATTGGTTTTAAAGGCTCTAATTATACTCGGAAAAACTCTAAGCTTTGGCAACATTTAGAAAGAATTCTTTTCAACTCTCATTGGATTAATCAATGGCCTATTACCTCTATTGACCATTTTAGTAGAACTTTATCTAATCATGCCCCACTTTTGGTTTATGTTAAAGAAGACTCTAAAATATTAAACATCTCTCCCTCTTTCAAATTTCAAAATATGTATATTCATATATTTTCTTAAAGTCATGGCCATTAATTGATTGCCCTTCACACTCGATAATTCAATTAGGGTATGAATAGATTATGGTTTAAGCTTAAAAGGCTCAAACAAAGTCTGTTTGGTGGAACAAACATTATTTTAAAAATCTTTTGCTAATATAAAAAACATGGAACTTTTGGTTTGTGATCTTGAAAATGATGTTTTCACTCCTTCTTCTAAGCTTAAGGATTTGAATGAAGCTAAAGATAAACTTGTTAATTATCAAAATATGGAAGAGACCTATTTGGAAAAAAAAGTCGCTAGTAAATATATATTTGATGGGGACAGAATACCATGTATTTTCATGTTTATTTAATAAAAAAGAGAGCTTTAAATTATATCCAAAAAATAAAAAAATGATATTGAGATTGGATCACTGATATTAATGTTATTAAAGATTATGTTATTAACCACTTTAGAAATATACTTAATAAAAGCCACTCTTATGAAGTTTTTCTAATTCACATTTAATCCCTCTATTATTACCAATGATGATAATCATTGGCTTACTAGGTTGCCTAATAAGATGAGATTGGTAAAGTTCTCAATACATGAACTTTGATTTCATAGTCTGAGGGTTATACTCAATTTTTTCAAAATTGTTGGTTTATTATTAAGCATGACTTAATCGATGCTATTGTTGATTTTTTATTGGTAATCCTCTCCTTAAATATTTTCAAGAACTTCCATTATTCTCATACCTAAAAAAAGATAATCCATTCTTGGAGTGATTTCACCCTTAGTCTTTGCACTTTCTTTAAATAATTGATTTCTAAAATTCTTACTAGACTTAGTCCTTTACTTCAAAAAAATTATCTCTCAAACCAAACTGTTTGTTAGAGGGAGATCTATATTTGAACATTCTCGCTTGCTCAATAGCTTATTCATGATTTGATGTTCCAACTAGAGGTGGTAACATCCTTTTAAATTAGATATTTCTAAAGCCTTTGATAATATCTATTAGGATTACCATTTAAATATCCTACATTTATTTAGTTTTTCTAATAATTTCATTAACCTTATTAAAAACTATATTAATAATGCCTAGTTTTCTATTCTTTGTAATGGTGAAGCTTTAGGCTTCTTCCCTTTTTTTCATGGATTGAGACAAGGAGGTCCTTTGTCCCCTTCTTTGTTTATTATAAGGAATACCTTTCTAGGAGTTTAAATGATTTATTCAATAACAATCCTAGCATGTACTTTAGAACTGGTGGTATCCTATTTCTCATCTTAGCTTTATGATGATTTCATTATCTTTAATGCTTCTTTTCATCATATCAAAAGACTTAAGAAATTTTAAATAATTTTGGTAGAGAAAGTGGTCTTTCTATTAATGAGCAAGAGCTACTTTATTACCTCCTCTAAAATGTCTAATAATAAAATCAATCATATCTTGAGAATCACTAACTTTAAACACCAACAACTCCCTATTAAATATCTGGGTGCTCCTCTTTTCAAAGGTAAAAAAGATCCCATATTTTTGATGAGCTTATCCAAAAAATTTCTAATAAAATTTTGGTGTGGGAACTTTACTTACTTTCATTTGTGGTAGGCTTTACTTTGTTTAGAGTACTCTTAATTGATGCCTTTATATCTTATTCAAACCATTATCCCTACTAATTCTATCTTAAATAGAATTAATCATCTCCTTAATAAATTTTGGCTTAAATAATTCATTAAAAGGATGCATTGGACTTCTTGGCATAAATGTGGTCCTCTGTGAAGGTGGACTTGGTAAACCTATTTATGAAGCTATTACGCCTTCTCCCATAAACTGTGAATTTTAGAAAAACATAGCCTCTGACTAATTTTATGATAGCTAAATACAGAGGGTAAGCACCCTCTAATTTGTACTTATAAAGTTGGTGACTCCTTGGAAAAGGCTTTACTCCATTAAATGGGAGGTTGAATCTTTGATATCTTGGGGTATAAATTGATCTTCTTTCTTTGGCAAGACAAATGGATTGGTGGTGGTTCTATTGATTCTTTTATCTACCCATTCTACTCGCTACTAAAGTTAACTTTTTTTTGGCTTAATAACAAGTAGAATGATAGTAACTTACCAAATTTATTCCTATCTCTATTTGATAAATTTAGTGATATTCCTATCTTTCCAACAAGCCTAATCAAATTCTTTTAAGCTATCTTATAATGGTGATTTTATTCTTAAAGAGGCTTGGAATTATATTAGAGATGCTCATATTTCTCTAATGTATTTATTAAACTTTGGAATGATATCATCCCTATCTCTTATTCTATCCTTACTTGAAAATTCTAAAAACTTCATTCTATTGATTCAACTGGGATAAAGGATTTCATTTTCCTTCCAAATGTTATTGTTGATTTCATTTCAAAAAAGTTAATCATGTTTTTGTCAATGGTGTTATTGGCTCCAAATTTAGGGTTTGGTATGATTTTTTTAATACTAACCATTTTCATGGCTTTCTTTCTTTATATCAACTTCTTGAAGCTTGTTTCCACATAATTGTGAAAGGTCATATCATTGTTTTAAGTACCATTACCTTTATTTGGTCCAAATGGATGGATAGAAATGATGCTAAATATCGTGGTATTCCTATGAATCATAAAAGGATTATTGCTAGAACATAAAAAAATTCATGCTTTATTTAATGCTAATTTAATTAGTAACACACATTTTAGAGGTTGCAAATTTGTGGCCAAAAATTGGGTCTTTACGCATGAGATCACCTAAAGAAGATAGATTATATATTGATAAAACCTCATAATAATATTATTAAAATTAATATGATGGCTCTATCTCTAAAACATTTGGTTGTGGTGGTATTTTGGGGATTTTGAAGGTAATGTCATTTGTGCTTTGCTTATCCTTTTAAAGCTTGTTTTGCTATCTATGCTAAATTAATGGTGTAAACAAAGCTATTGACATTTGTTTGTAAAAAAGGTTTCTTCAATATTTGGATTGAAGTTGATGCCTTTTACTCATCGACATGTTGACTTCCACTAAGATGGGGAATGCGATTTATTCTATCTTCTTAATCATACTAGAACACTCCTCTCTCAAGTATGCTTTAAAATTTCTCACATTTGGCATGAAGGAAATGTCTTTGTATATTTTTAATCTAAATGCTAAATTAAATGATCTCACTCTTTATGATCATCTTAATTTACCTAAACAATTATGAGGTTTGGTTAACTGATAACACCATTACCTTATCTCAAATTAATTTTGTTTTGCATTTTTTTTGGTTTTCTATGTTTTATCTATGTGCATTTTCATTTTGTTGCATTCCTCTAGTGGGTTCACTCTCTTGTCTGTTTGTGTAATATTTGGGAGATCTGAGGTGGTGGTCGCTCAACCCTCTTATTGGAGAGGTGTTCTCATCGACTATTTTATTTAGGGATCAATGTCAATAGTTTCTTCAAGTGCTTCCTTGAACTTGTGGTGACCTCCTTTTTGGTTATGCCTCTACCTGGTTTCGGCTTTTCCCTTTTCTTAATTAGTACTATTTTTTCCTCTAGTTTTTGCTGGCTATTTTCTTACTTAGGAAGGTTTTTTTGCTACTATTTTTGGCCCTGGTGGGTGCTGCTGTTTGCTACTACCCTCTACATAGCTGGCTTGGGTGGCTATCATTTGATGGCTACTTTGATCTCTTCACTCTTGAGTTTGTGCTAGGAATTTTGGTGGTTTTTGTCTCTTCATCCTTTTTAGGCTTGGTGGCTTTTGTTTGTTAGTTTCTCCCTTTACCTGGAAGGGTTCTAATTGGTGGTTGCTAGTAACCTATTTTCTCTTTGTTAGATTTTTTTGATCCCTAGAGTCAAAAGGGGCCTTGGTCTTTTTCCTACCACTGTCTTTTTGGTTGGGTGGTCCTCCTACAAATCTTGTCTTTTGGGTCATTACCATTTGTTTCTATTGTTTTGGTGGCTTCCTATTTTTGTCACTATGCCTATCTTTCTCTGTTGGGATTGCCTCCCTTTGACCGGCTACTCCTATCTGAGTTACTCATTTGTCGCTTTGTTAGATGGGTGGTTTTATTATGGTTTGGTTTATTTCATTTGAATTATTATTAGTCGGTGGTTACCTTTTGGTGGTTTTTGTTTTAGTTTTCCTTATGGTAGTTGTTTGTTGGTTGATGATCTATGTTTTCACTGGTGGTCGCTATTTTTTCCTTGAGTGTTTGGTCTATTATTTTACTGAGGATTTGATTTTTTGGTTTCTTTGCCCCTTTGTTTCTGTGTCTTGCCTCTTGGTTGGTAGGGTGGGTTTGGCTATTTTCCCTGCCTTGGTGGTGATTTTGGTGTTTTTTGATGCCCTTTGGTCTCCCATGGGTTCTTTTTTCCCTCTGTCGCTATTTTCCTATGGTTATCTTTCTATCTAAGTATTGTAACCCCTTTTTATTTCCTCTAATGACTGGTTGACCGGTGGTTGTAGTGTTGGGTTTGTTCTCTAATCCGGTTTGAAATGCTAGTTTTGGTGCTAGGTTGATGTTTTGGTTTTGATGTCATTTGTGGTTGTCTAGTGACACTAGTGGGTTTGGTTTCATTATGGTTTTGCTTTCTGGTGAAATCTTGGTGCTCTTTCATTTCTATTGTGGTGGTTTACTTTTCTGCTTGGTGACCTTTAGTCGGTGATTTGGGTAGTTTATTGCTTGGTGTACTGTGAGAATTGTTGACTTTCACCTTTGGTTGATTGCCTTCATTGAGGTGGGTGATGATGGTTGGGATGATTTCCTTATTTTTTTGGTTAGCAAAGATATGTGATTGTAACCTTCTTTTGAAGTCCTGATGCTCACATTTGTGGTTGCCCTTAAGATGAAGGTGAATGAGCAAGCCTTATTTGAAATTTTCTTATATTTCTTTATTATGTGCTTAAGCTTGATTTTCTAGTAAAATTACATCTTTTATTTGTTTTGCAAGATTCTTTATAGGTTCTTGCTCTGATCCTAGATGTGGATTATGCAACTCTAAAAAAGACCGATTCTAGTAGTGGGCTTTGGTTGATCCTCCTATTTACTATGTTGTTCTTAATTATTGTCTTTTTTTTTCTTTTTGCTTAGTTTTATTTCCTTGCTTTGTTGTATTATATAGGGACTTTTCTCTCTTGTCTAATGTTTGAGTGGTAATTACTTTTTCCCTCTTAAGGAACTTGTACCTTTATTATAATAATTCTCCCCTATTGGTTTTCTTAAAAAAAATCCTAAACCTAAACCCTAAAACCTTAATCCTAAACCTAAACTAAATAAACTTAAAATCAAATAAATAAAACCAAAACTTAAATAAAATAAAAAAATAAAATAAAATAAAAAATCTAAACTAAAACTAAACTTTAAAATAAAATTAAAAGAAAAAAAAAACTAAAATAAAATAAATAAAATCCTAAACTAAACTAAAAAATAAAATAAACCCAAGAATAAAAAACCTAAATAAAATAAAAACTAAAACTAAATAAAAGTAAAATAAACAAAATAAAATAAAAGTAAAATAAACCTAAACCTAAAATAAAAGTAAAATAAACCTAAACCTAAACTAAAATAAGTAAAACTTAAACCTAAACTTAAACTAAATCTAAATAAAATAAAATAAACTAAAAATAAACCTAAACCTAAACTTAAAAATAAAACCAAAAATAAACCAAAAATAAAATCCTAAAACCTAAACCTAAACCTAAAAAATAAAATAAAAATAAAACTCAACTAAAAAATAAACCTAAACCTAAACAAAAAATACTAAAATAAAAATCTAAATTAAAATAAAAAAACTAAACTAAAACCAAAAAACAACAATAACAAGCCTTAATCCCACTATCTACATAATACTGCCTCCATTGTGTCCTATTATGTGTCAAATTCTCATTTAATTCAAGTATACTAAGATCATTTTTATACATCTTAACCAAGTCTAGGTACTCTACCTTTCTTAACATAAGGTAAATCTAATGCATCTACTCTCCTAAAAACGCTTTATGTGGCCAAACCATCTAAACTCTTCTAATCTTATCTACCAATGAGCTACCTAAACCTTTTTAACATACTCATTTTGTATTCTATCTCTAAAGCCACTCATCCAAAAGCATCCTCATCTAAATACTTTACTCCTTATGCTTCTTTATTGAACATTCGCACTATAAGTCATACTTACCACCATCTTATAAAATTTTCCTTAAGTTTAAGTGGAACTTTTCTATCACATAATAAATGCATTCTCCACTTCAACCATCCAACTTGAATTCTACTAATAACATCTCCATCTATTTCACCATCATTTTGGACAATATAGCCTAAATATCTCAATCTCTCTATTAATGACTTGATCACCCAAAGTCACAACACTATCACTAAAACTTCTACAACTAAAATTACACCCATATATTATGTTTTGATCTACTTAAATGAAAACATTTAGACTAAAGTTAACCTCCATAATTCAAGTTGTTGGACTCCTCTCTCCTTATCAACAAGAAGAATGTCATCAAAAAAAGCTTACACCAAGGTACATCTTCTTGTAAATTCCTCGTAAGAACATCCATAACTAAAGTAAAAAGATAAGGGCTTAATGTTGATCTTTGATGTAATCCAACCTAAATAGGAAAATATTTTGTCAATCCTCCTTGTTTTGGACACAAGTATCTAGTATACATATCCAATGACTTGAATATAACCAATATTAACTTCATTCTTCTAGAACTCCAAAGAACATCTCTTGAGACTTTATCATAAGCTTCCTCTAAATAAATAAATATCATATGTAATTCTTACTTTCTCTATGCTTCTCCATCAAACCCTTAACAAATGTATAGATCCATAACCTACCGGCATGAAACCAAACCGATGGTGAGAAACTTTTGTATCACATCGTAACCTATGCTCAATTACTCTCTCCCATAATTAATGTATGGCACATTAACTTATTCCTCTATAATTTGCACTTGTGCATCACCTTTATTCTTAAATAGAACCAATAAACTCTTTCTCCACTCATCCTGCATCTTTTTAGTCTTTAAAATAACATTAAAAAAGATTTATAAGCCAAGAAATTCCTTGATCTCCTAAACATTTCACATCTATTGGAATATTATGTCCTACTGCTTTTCCACATTTCATTTTCTTTAAAGCTTCACTAACTTCATTTACTAATACGATGATAAAATGAAATTCTCTATTTTGTTTAGGTATTAAGGTTGCTAAAATCAATCAACTTTCAGATCCTTCATTGAAAAGTTTATCAAAATACCATCCACCTATTTTCAATATCTTTTCTAAGAAAAGCACTTTATTATTTTCATCTTTAATACCCTCACTTGAACTATGTCTTTACTTCTCCTATCTCTTTGGTTCTAACTTATACATACATCTTTCACCTTCTTGGTATCTAATCTATTGTATAAATCACTAAAAGCTAAATTTTTTGCATCATATATTGCTTTCTTAGAATCTCTACAACCACTTTATATCTTTCCAATCCTAGTTATATCTAAACCAAGTTTTATAACAATGCTTCTTATTTTTATCTTTTCTTGCACACTCCTGACTCCACCACCAACTATTCTTATTAAAGAAGCTTTTCTTTTGATTCTCCAAGCACATCTTTAAACTTGCTTAATTTCGCTTGATATTTTTTCCCACATAACATTAGCTTCCTTATGAACATCCCAAATTTAACTTCTTGTAGTTTGCTCTTAAAAAATATTTTTATTTGTGTTCTTTAAGTGTCCCCATCTAATCCTAGATAATAATTTAGTTTATTATTTCTCTTATAATCTTTCATCTTAAAATCTAAAACTAATAGTCGATGTTGTACTTAAAATTTCACTTAATGACCTTATACTTTAAATCTATTTTCTTATCTAAATAATCAATCTGTTTTTACTAGATCCATTTTATAAGTAATAATATGTTCATCTCTTTCTTAAATAAAGTATTAGAACTACAAAATCATAAGCTAAGGAAAATCTAATATACCTACCTTCTTCATTAGTCACTCCAAAACCATAACCACCATGAATACTTTAAAATCCTCTACCACTCTACCAACATGTCCATTTAAATCTCCCAATAAATACTTTTCTTCAAGAGGTATCTTTTGTATTAACCTCTAATTCATTCCAAAATTTCTTTGAGCTTAAACCTACTTGACTACCATAACACTTATAACATTGATAATCAAATTACAATAATCTTTAAAGCTATAATTCTATCTCTACATTAATACTTAAACATTATCCTTCAAACTTTATCTATAATCACACCTACACCATTTCTAGTTCAACTTTACCAATACCAAAGTTTAAAACCTAAACTATCAATCTCCTTGGCCTTTCACCAACCCATTTAGTTTCTAACACATAAAATATTTATCTTTCTATGAACCATAATATCTAATAATTTCATTAATTTACCTGTAAGAGTACCTATATTCCAAGATCCTAACCTAATTCCAGTTTCATGGACTAATTAAACAAAAAAATAAAATAAACCTAAATAAAATAAAAACTAAACCTAAAATACAAATATCATAAACTTAAGATAAAATAAAATAAAAACTAAATAAAAACCTAAATCAAAAAAAATAAACCTAAAATTTAATAAAAAATAAACTAATCCTAAACTAAAAAAAACCTAAACCTAAAATAAAAAATAAAATAAACAAACTAAAATAAACTTAAACCTAAACTAAAATAAACTAAATTAAAATAATTAAAACTTAAACCTAAAATAAACTAAATCTAAACCTAAACCTAAACTAAATAAAGTTAAATAAACTAAAAATAAACCTAAACCTAAACTAAAAATAAAATCTAAAAATAAACCTAAAACAAAACCTAAACCTAAACCTAAAAAAAAATAAATAAAAAAACCTAAACCAAAACCTAAAAAATAAAAAATTAAACCTAAACCTAAAAAAAATAAATAAAAATAAAAACTCAACCTAAAAAATAAACTAAACTTAAAAAAACTAAAATAAAAAAAACCTAAACTAAAATAAATAAACTAATAAAAATAAACTATCCTAAATAAAAATAAAATAAACCTAAATAAAAATAAAAAATAAAATAAACTAAAATAAATAAAAATAAACTAAATAAAACTAAACCAAACTTAAATAAAACCCAAAATGCTAAACTAAACCTAAACCCTAAATAAACTAAACACTAAACTCTAAACCCTAAACCCTAAATCCTAAACCTACAACCCTAAGCCCTAAACCCTAAACCCTAAAGCATAAACCCTAAACCCTAAAAAACCTAAACTTTAAACCCTAAACCCTAAACCTTAAGAGAATAAAGCCTAAAACCCTAAACCCTAAACCCTAACCCTAAACCCAAAACCCCAAGCCTTAAACTAACCTAAAGTAATAAAATAAATTAATAAAGAAACCTAACCCCTATAACCTAACAAATCCAAACCTAAACCGAAACCTAAACCCTAAGAATCATAACCTTGAAATAACATCATCAACCTCGCCTAGATCCAAAAGGTGAAGGCTTAATTATCGCGTGGTGGGTGATCCTAAATAAATGGAGGTAACTTTATAAAGGAAAAGATTACAACTGGTGAGGAGAGATCAAGGATATGATGGTGGATCCCGCTACTCAAGAGGCTAGTGGTTCTAATAAACTCTAAATTAAGAACTATCCAATGCTAATGAACTATGTCTAAGAGATATTCTAGTTATAGTTTTTGTTTTACTATGCATGCTCATTCTATGACGCTTATGTCTTAGATAACTTGGAGTGTTACTTGGTTGATGAAATCTAAAAGAAGAAATGTTGAAAATTAATTTGTTCTCTTTTAAAATAAAATAAAATAAAAAACCAAAAACCCTAAGCCCTAAACAAAAAGCTAAACCTTAAACCTAAACCTAAACCTTAAATCCTAAAACCTAAAATTGAAATCCCTAAACCCTAACCCCTAAATCCTAAACCCTAAACTAACCCTAAACCTTAAACCCTAAAAAGCCAAAAACCTAAACATAAACTAAATAAAAACATAAAATAAAATAAACCAAATCTAAAATAAAATAAAAAATTTAAGAAAATAAAAACCTAAACTAAAACCTAAACCTAAACTAAAAAGGATATAAAATACAAAATAAAAATAAAACTAAAATAAAATAAATAAAAACCTAAACTAAACTAAAAAAGAAAAAAAAAACTAATTAAAATAAAATACTATACCGAAAATAAAAATAAAATAAACCTAAAATAAAAAAAATAAAAAAAAATAAAACCCAAACAAAAAAAATAAAACCTAAAATTAATAAAATAAAACCTAAACCCTAAACTAATAAAAACATAAACCTAAAATAAAATAAAATAAACGTAAACCTGAACTAAAATAAATTAAATTAAAATAAATAAAACCTAAACCTAAAATAAACTAAACCTAAACCTAAACCTAAACTAAAAAAGAATAAAAATAAACCAAAACCTAAATTAAAAAATTAAACCTAAAAATAAACCAAAAATAAAAACCTAAAACCTGAGCTTCAAAGCATAAAATTAAAGCCTAAATCTAAACCTTAAAATAAAAAATAAAACTTAAACCTAAAAATGAAAATAAAAATAAAACTAAACTAAAAAGTAAACCTAAACCTCAACCTAAACCTAAACTTAAAAATAAACTAAATAAAAAACCTAAACTAAAACAAATAAACCTAAAATAAATAAAATAAACTAAATAAAAATAAAATTGAACCTAAATAAAAATAAAATAAATTAAATTAAATAAGTTAAATAAACCTAAACACACTGATCAACTTAATTTAAATAAATAAATTAGAAAAACCCTAAACCCTAAAACTGAAATCCTAAACCCTAAACCCTAAACCCTAAACCCAAAACCAAAACCCAAACCCTAAACCCTAAACCCTAAACCTAAACCTAACAAAACCTAAACCTAAACCCTAAACCCTAAACCCTAAACCTTAAAAAAAACCCTAAACACTAAAGCCTAAACACTAAACTATAAACCCTAAACCATAATCCCTAATCCCTAAACTGAAATCTTAAAACCTAAACCCTAAAACCCTAAACCCTAAACCTTAAACCTTAATCCTTAATCCCTAACCCTAAACCCTAAACCTTAAATGCTAAACCTAAATTGAAAGAAACTAAATACATAAAAAAACGAACATAAACCCTAAAACCTAATAAACAAAAACCAAAAAACTAAACCTTAATAATAAACCAAACATAAACTCCTAGATCTAATAAAATAAAAATTTATATATGGAGGTGGTGGCCTAAATGGTGGTTATAAAGCTAATCTTACAACTAAAAATATTGGGGATAAATCACCTAAAATAGAAATAAGAATGGTGATCCTACTTATGGAACTTTATAGTAAAATATATCTAGGGTTTTGCTATATCATTTTAAAACTTAAAACTTCATCCTACTAAAATCAAAAGAAGAAATAATAAATTTAAAATAAACCCTAAACTAAACTAAACCTAAACTAAACTTAAAACCTAAACACTAAACCCTAAACCCAAAAAAAACCATTTAAACACTAAACCTAAACCTAAACCCTAAAACCTAAACCTAAACCTAAACATAAACCTAAACCTAAACTAAAATAAACTAAAAACTAAACTAAACCTAAACACTAAAACTAAACCTAAACTAAATTAAAAACCTAAACCTAAAACCTAAACCTAAATAAACCCTAAAATAAAAAAATAACCTAAACCTAAACCTAAATAAATAAAAATAAAACCTAACTAAAAAAAAACTAAACTAAATAAACTAAACTAAACCTAAATAAACTAAAAATAAACTAAATAAACCTAAACTAAAACCTAAACTAAAAACCTAAAAAAATAAACTAAAAACTAAACTAAAAAACTAAAAAAAAATTAAACTAAACCTAAACTAAAAAACTAAAACCTAAACTAAAAAAAAAATAAAATTAAACTAAATCTAAAAAATAAACCTAAACCTAAAAAAAACTAAAAATAACTAAACTAAAAAACCTAAAAAACTAAATAACCTAAACTAAACCTAAACTAACTAAAACTAACTAAATTAAACTAAATAAATAAACCTAAACCTAAACCTAAACCCAAATTAAACTAAAACTAAACCCTAAACCTAAACTAAATCTAAACAATCTAAAATAAACTAACCTAAACCTAACCTAAATAAATAACCTAAACTTAAAATCTAAATACCTAAACTAAACCTATAAATAAACTAAAAAAACTAATCTAACTAAACCTAAACCTAAACCTAAACTATACCTAAAACTAACTAATAACTTAAACCTAACCTAAAATAAAACCTAAACTAAAATAATAAAACCTAAACTAAACCTAAACCCTAAACCTAATCCTAAACTAAAACCTAAACCTAAACTAATCCTAAACCCAAACCAAAACCCTAAACCCTAAAAATACCAAAACCTAAACCCTAAATCCTAAACCCTAAACCATAAAAAAACCTAAAACTTAAACCTAAACAAAAAACTTAAAATAAAATAAATAAAAAACCTAAACCTAAAATATAATAAAATAATAAAATAAAATAAACCTAAACCTAAACCTAACCTAAACTAAAACTAAACCTAAACTAAAAAATAAAAATAAACAAAAAACTAGATTAAAATAAATAAATAAAAAACCTAAACTAAACTAAAAAATAAAATGAACTAAACTAAAAAATAACTAAATAAAATAAACTAAACCTAAAATAAACACAAATTAAACCTAAAATATAATAAAATAAAGTAAAACCTAAAATATAAACCTAACACTAAAAAAAACCTAAACTAAAAAATAAAATAAAATAACCAAAATAAAATAAAGCAAAATTAAAATAATTAAAACCTAAACCTAAACCTAAAATAAACAAAACCTAAACCTAAACCTAAACTAAATACTATAAAATAAACTAAAGATATACCTAATCCAAAACTAAAAAAGAAAACCTAAAATAAAAACCAAAAACCTAAACCTAAAAAATAATATAAAACCCTAATCCTAAACCAAAAAATAAAAAATAAAACCTAAACCTAAAAAGTAAGCTAAAAATAAAAATAAACTAAAAAATAATCCTAAACCTAAACCTAGACCTTAAAAATAAACTAAAACAAAAAATGTACACTAAAATAAATAAATAAAACTAAATAAATAAATGCACCTAAATAAAAATAAAAAATAAAATAAACTAAAATAAATAAAAAATAAACTAAATAAACCAAATCCTACTAATTTACTTAATTTAAAAAAAATTTTAAAAATAAATAAATACCCTAAACCCTAAACCCTAACCGTTAACCCTAAAAACCCTATACCCTAAACCCTAAACCTAAAGTTTAAACTCTAAACCCTAAACCCTAAACAACCCCAAACCATAAAAGCCTAAACCCTAAACCCAAACCCTAAACCCTAAATCCTAAACCCTAAACCTAAACACTATGTCATAAACCCGAAAATCACAAACCCTAAATCCTAAACCGTAAACTAACCCTAAACCCAAAGCTATCCCTAAACTCTAAACCCTAAAATATAAAACCCCAATAACCTAAAAAACCCTAAACCCTAACCCCATCGGAAGTGCTAGGGATATGATATATGGAGGTGGTTATGGTGGCAAGATAGAGGTGGAGGATCCAAAGGTGCTGGATATGGAGGCAAAGGAATAATATAACTGGTGTCTTGAGGGAACTAGAAATAAGAAATCGAACTGCTTATGGAATCTTTATAGAGATGATTCTAGTCTATATTGATCTACTCTATGTGCTCATTTTTTATGTATGTCACTATCTTAGAAAACTTGCCTGCTTTGGTCAAATTAAAGAAGAAATGTTGAATCTAATTTATCTACTAAACCTAAACCTAACCCTAAATGCTAAACAAAACCTAAACCCTAAACCTTAAACCTTAAAAACTCTAAAACCCTAACCCTAAACCCTAAACCTTAAACTAAAACCTAAACCCTAAACCTAAACCCTAAATTAACCTAAACCCTAAACCCTAAACCTAAACTAAATAAACCTAAACACAAAAAACCTAAACTTAACCTAAACCTAAACCTTAAAAATAAACCCTAAACCTAAATCCTAAACCCTAAACTAAACTTAAACCTAAACACAAATGTAAACTAAACCCTAAACTTAAACCTAAAAACTAAAAACTTAAACTAAACCTATAATAATAAACCTAAACTTAAACCTAAACTAAAAACCTAAACTTAACCTAATCTAATAAACTTAAATCCTAAACCTAACTCTAACTAAACTTAAACTTAAAATATACCTAACACCTAAATCTAAACTTAAAAAAAATAAAAATCCTAAACCTAAACCTAAATATAAACCTAAACTTAAACCCTAAACTAAACTAAATAAAATAATAAACTAACCTAAACCTAAACATAAACCTAAACTTAAACCTAAACTAATAAATAACCTAAACTAATAAACCTAAACTCTAAACTCTAAACCTAAACCTAAAACTAATTCTAAACTAAACTATAAGTTAAACCTAAACCTAAACTTAAACTATACCTAAACTTAAACCTAAACCTAACTAAAACCTAACCTAAAATAAACTAAAACCCTAAAACCTAAAACCCTAAACCTAAACCCTAAACTTTAAACCCTAAAAAAAATCCCTAAACTAAAACCTAACCTAAACCATGAACGCTAAACCTAAACCTAAAATACCAAACCCTAAACCTAAATCCTAAACCCTAAACCTAAAACCTAAAACCTAAACCTAAACTAAATAAACCTAAAAATAAAATAAATAAGAAAAACCTAAACCCAAATAATAAAATAATAAATAAAATAAAACTTAAACTAAAACCTAAACCTAAAACTAAAACTAAACCTAAAGCTAAAAATAAAATAATAAAAAAACTACTAAAATAAACTAAATAAAACCTAAATTAACCTAAAAAAAATAAAATAAAACTAAAATTAAAAAGAATTAAATAAAATAAAAGCTTAACCTAAAATAAACATTAATTAAACCTAAACTATAATAAAATAAAACTAAAAAACTAAGCCTAAAATATAACCGTGGTTATGGGAGGCAAGATCTGAGGTGGAGGATCTGGAGGTGCTGGAATATGGAGATGGTGGTAATGGAGGCGAAAGGAGTGACAAAGGTTATAACTGCAGGGTGGGCAGAGGGATGATTAGAGATATGATGGAGGATCCCGCCAACTCATGAGCAAGGGTGGTCCGATGGGAATTGGAGAAATCAAGAATGACTGACTGACCGCTTTATGGAACTGGGTCTTTATAGTAGAGATAATTTTAGTTATCTAGGGTATCTGATCTACCCTATGCATGCTCATTTTCTATGTATGTCATCACACCTATCTTAGAAAACTTGGTCTGCTACTTGGTCAATGAAATCAAAAAAAAGAAATGTTCAATCTAAATTTCTTATCTATTAAAAAAAACCTTAAACCATGAATGCTAAACCCTAAATAAAAACCTAAACCCTAAACCTTAAACCATAAAAACTCTAAAACCCTAACCCTAAACCCTAATCCTTAAACCATAAACTCTAAACCCTAAACAAACCTAAACACTAAACCCTAAAGCCTAAACTAACCTAAATCCTAAACCCAAAACTAACCTAAACCCTTAACCCTAAATCCTAAACCCTAAACTAACCTAAACCCTAAACCCTAAATCCTAAACCCTAAACCCTAAAATAAAACCCAAACATAAAATAAACATAAAAAAAACTAAAATAAAATAAAATAGAAAAAAGATAAAAACCTAAACCTAAAATAAACAAAATAAAATAAACCTAAACCTAAGCTAAAATAAACTAAACTAAAATAAAGAAAACCTAATCCTGAACCTAAAAAAACTAAAGCTAAACCCTAAACTAAATAAAATAAAACATAAATATAAACCTAAAATAAAAACCTAAAACTTGAACCCAAAAAAAAATAAATAAAAAAATAAAACATAAACCTAAAAAAATAAAATTAAAAAAACTAAAAAAAAATAAGCATAAACCTACACATAATCCAAAAATAAATTAAAATAAAAACCTAAACTAAAATAAATAAACTTAAACCTAAATAAAAAATAAAAAAAAACTAAGTAAAAATAAAATAATATAAATGAAACTAGATAAAAATAAATTAAATAAACCTAAACTTACCGGCTTACTTAATTTATTTTTAAAAAAACCCTAAACCATAAACCCAAAACCCTAAACTCTAAATCCTAAACCCTAATCCCTAAAACTAACCCTAAACCCTAGACCATAAACCTACAACCCTAAACCTACTTCCCTAAACCCTAAACCCTAAACCATAAACCTTAAACCCTAAACTTTAAAACCTTAAACTATAAACTCTAAACTAACCCTAAACCTTAAACTAAACCCTAAACCCTAAAACCCTAAACTCTAAAGCCTAATCCCTAAACCTTAAACCCTAAACCCTAAACTAAACCTAAACCTAAAGCTAACCCTAAACCCTAAACCTAAACTAAACCCTAAATCCTAAACCTTAAACCCTAAAAACCCTAAACCTTAAACCCTAAAGCCTAAATTAATCCTAAACCCTAAACTAAACACTAAACCCTAAACCCTAAAAGCCCTAACCCTAAAGCCTAAACACTAAACCTTAAACCCTAAACCTTAAACCCTAACATTAAACCCTAAATGCTAAATCCCTAAATGTTAAAACCCTAAACCGTAAACCTTAAACCCTAAACCCTAAACCCTAAACCCTAAAACCTAAAAAAAATAAAATAAATATAAAACCTAAACCTAAATATAATAATAAAATAAAATAAAATAAAAACCTAAACTAAAACATAGACCTATACCTAATAATAAAATAAAATAAAAAAGTAAAAATAAAGTAAAATATAATAAATAAAATCTTAAACTAAACTAAAAAAATAAAATAAACCTAAGAATAAAAAACCTAAATAAAATTAATAATAAATGTAAAATAAAAATATAATAAACCTAAATAAATTAATAAAACCTAAACCTAAAAAATAAACCTAAAATAAATAAAAAATAAAAAACCAAAAATAAAAAATAAAATAAATAAATAAAATAAACCTAAACCTAAACTAAAATAAACTAAACTAAAAAATAAACTTAAACCTAAACTTAAAATAAACTAAACCTAAACCTAAACTTAGACTAAATAAAATAAAATAAACTAAAATAAACCTAAACCTAAACTAAAAAATAAAGACTAAAAATAAACATAAAATAAAAACCTAAAACCTAAACCTAAAAAAATATAATAAAACCTAAACCTAAAAATAAAAAATAAAACCTAAACCTAAAAAATAAAAATAAAACTCAACTAAAAAATAAACTTAAACCTAAACATAAACCTAAGAAATAAACTAAAATAAAAAACCTAAACTAAAATAATTAAACCTAAAATAAATAAACTAAAATAAATAAAAATAAAAAATAAACCTAAATACAACTAGAAAATAAAGTAAACTAAAATAAATAAAAAATAAACTTAACATACTTGATAAGCATAAGCCTACAAATTTACTTAATTTTTTTAAAAAAAACAAAACCATAAACCCTAAACCCTAAACCCTAAAAAACACTAAACCCTAAAGCCTAAACCCTAACCCTAAACATTAAACCCTAAAAACATAAAGACTAACACTTTAAACCCTAAACTCTAAACCTTAAACCTTAAACCCTAAACCCTAACCCTAAATCCTAAACCCTAAACCCCAAACCCTAAACCTAAACCTAAAGTAACTAAATAAATTATAAAATAAACCTAAACCCTAAAACCTAATAAACCTAAACCTAAACCCAAACCCTAAGAATGGGTAGAACCTTGATGGAAGTAACATGATCATCAACTAGGATCAGTCTAGATCAGGTGGTGGAGGTGAAGGTAGATATGGTGGTTATCACAGTGGTGGTGGGGGATCTGGACGTGCAAGTGGATATGGAGGTGGTGGTCGAAAATGGTGGTTATGGGTGGAGGAGCAAGGGTTATACCATGTAATGGTGGGGAGAGATCGGGATATGATGGTGGATCCCACTACTGAGAGGCCGGTGGTTCGATGGGAACCGGAGAAATTAAAGAACATCCAATCTGATACTACTTATGGAACTGATGTAGAGATGCTTCTGGGTTTTGGATTTTCTATATGTGCTCATTTTGAACTATGTTTATGTCTTAGAAACTTGGTGTGTTACTTGGTTGATGAATTATAAAAGAAGAAATGTTGAATCTAATTTATTCTCATTAAAAAAAAAACCAAAACCCTAAACCCTAAACTAAAACAAATAAACCTAAAACCTAAACTCTATACCCTAAACCGTTAAAACCCAAAACCTTAAACCCTAAACCCTAAATCCTAAAATACTAAACCCTAAATCCTAAACCCTAAAACATAAACCCTAAACCCTAAACCCTTAACCCTAAATCCTAAACCCTAAACCCCAAACTATAAACCATAAACTAACCCTAATCCATAAATCATAAACTCTTGCCCTAAACCCTAAACCCTAAACCCTAAAAACCTAAAAGACTAAACCCAAACTAAATAAAAAATAAAAATAAAGAAAATATAAAAAAACTAAACCTAAATAAAATAAAAAATATAACAAGATAAAACCTAAATTAAAATCTAAACCTAAATCTAAACCTAAGCCTAAACCTAAGCCTAAACCTAATTATAAAAAAATAAAAATAAAAACTAAACTAAAATTAAATAAATAAAGACCAAAACATAAAAATAAAATAAACCTAAATAAAATAAAAACTAAACATAAAACAAAAATATAATAAACCTAATATAAAATAAAATAAAAACTAAATAAAAACCTAAACCTTAAAAATAAACATAAAAATAAAACCTAAAAATAAAAATAAAATAAAATGTAAACCCTAAACTAAAAAAAACCTAAACCTCAAATAAACAAAATAAAATAAACCTAAACCTAAACTAAAATAAATAAAACCTAA
This sequence comes from Cymbidium sinense, assembly GCA_021442155.1. Classification (NCBI taxonomy): domain Eukaryota; kingdom Viridiplantae; phylum Streptophyta; class Magnoliopsida; order Asparagales; family Orchidaceae; genus Cymbidium; species Cymbidium sinense. Next base: position 27,203 of record JAKCPB010000092.1, read on the forward strand.
ACCTAAACCTAAAATAAACTAAACCTATACCCTAAAATAAATAAAATAAAATAAACTAAAATAAACCTAAACCTAAACTAAAAAATAAAACCCAAAAATAAACCTAGAATAAAGACATAAAACCTAAACTTAAACCTAAAATAAAAAAAATAAAACCTAAACCTAAAAAAATAAAATAAAAAATAAAACTAAACTAAAAAATAAACATAAACCAAACCTAAACCTAAAAAATAAACTAAAATAAAACCTAAACTAAAATAAATAAATTGAAAAAATAAACTAAACTAAATAAAATAAAAAATAAACCTAAATAGAAAAATAAACTAGATAAACCTAAACCTATTGTTTACTTAATTTAAAAAAACCCTAAACCCTAAACCTAAACCTAAACCTAAACAAACACTAAAACTAACTAAACCCTAAACCTAAAACCCTAAACCTTTAAAACTAAAACCCTAAACAAACCCTAAACCCTAAACCCTAAACCTTAAACCCCTAAACCCTAAACCTAAACTAAACCTTAAAACCTAAACCCCAAAAAACTCCTAAACCCTAAACCCTAAACCCTAAACCCTAAACCTAACCCTAAACCCTAAACCTAAAACCCTAAACCCTAAACTCTAAAAAAATAAACCTAAACCTAAATAACCCTAAAACTTAAAACCTAAACCTAAACCTAAACTAAATAAATAAAAATCTAAAATAATAAAATAAATAAAAAAAATAAACTAAAATAAAATAAACTTAAACTAAATAAATAAAAAATAAAATAAAATAAAAACCTATAATAAATAAAAAAAAAACTAAATAAAAACCTAAACCTAAAAAATAACCCAAAAAATAAATAAAAAATAAAACCTAAAGCCTAAGCTAAAAAAATAAACCTAAAATAAAATATATAAAATAAAATAAAATAAACCTAAAATAAACTAAAATAAATAACAACTTAACCTAAACTTAAGATAAATTAAACCTAAACATAAACCTAAACTAAATAAAATAAAATCAACTAAAAATAAAACTAAACCTAAACCTAAAATAATAAAATAAGAACTTTAACATAAACCTAAACCTATAAATTAAAAAAAAACCTAAACATACAAAATAAAATAAAATAAAATCAACTAAAGTAAACCTAAACCTAAGCTAAAAAAAAAATAAAACTAAAATAAACCTAAACCTAATCCTAAAAAAATAAAATAAAAACTAGAACTTAAACCTAAAAATAAAAAATAAAACTTAAACCTAAAAGAAAACAAAAGCTCAACTAAAAAATAAACCTAAACATAAACCTAAACCTAAAAAATAAACTAAAATAAAAAAAAGCTAAACTAAAATAAATAAACCTAAAATAAATAAACTAAATTAAAATAAAAAAATAAACCTAAATAAAATAAAAAATAAAATAAATAAACTAAATAAACCTAAACCTACTAGTTTACTTAATTAAAACCCTAAACAACAAAAAAAACCTAACCCTATACCTACAAACTAAACCTACAACCCTAAACCCTAAACTCTGAACCCTAAAACCCTAAACCCTAATCCCTAACTAAACCCTAAACCCTAAACCCTAAACCCTAAACCCTAAACCCTAAACCCTAAACCCTAAAAGCATAAACTTTAAAACCCTAAACCCTAAACCCTAAAATCCTAACCTTAAACCCTAAACCCTAAACCCCAAACCCTAAACCTAAACCTAAAGTAACTAAATAAATTAAAAAATAAACCTAAACCTTAAAACCTAATAAACTTAAACCTAAACTAAACCCTAAGAATGGAAACCTTCATGGAAACATCACCATCAACCAAGCTCGCTTAGATAAGGGAGGAGAATAAGTTATCGAGTGGTGGGGGGATCTGAGGTGGATATGGAGGTGGTGGTTGGAGCAAGGGTGGTTATGGAGGTAGAGGAGTAGGTTACATTTGTGGTGGAGGAGAGATCGAGATATGATGGTGGATCCCGCTACTAAGAGTCAGGTGGTTCTGATGGGAACTAGAAATAAGAAATCGATCCGACCGCTACATATAAATGCCTTTATAAAGACGGTTCTAATTTCTAGGTTTTGATTTGCTCTATGTGTGCTCATTTTTTATCTATGTCATCGCAGAGAACTTGGTGTGTTACTATGATGAAATAAAAGAAGAAATGTTGAAATATGTATTAAACTAAAATGTAATAAATAAATAAAAAAAAATAAATAAAAATAAATTAAAAACCTAAACTAAACTAAACCCAAATAAACTAAACCCTAAACCCTAACCCTAAACTAAACCCTAAACCCTAAATATAAACCCTATTAATACCTAAATAAAACTAAACCTAAACCCTAAACTAAAATAAACCTAATAATAAATAAACCAAAATAAACTAATAACCCTAAATAATAACTAAAACAAATAAACCCAAAAAAACTAAACTAAAAACAAACCTAAACAATAAACCTAAACCCAAAAAAATAAACAAAAAATAAAACCTAAAAATTAAAATTAATAAAACTAAAATAAATAAACTAAACTAAATAAAATAAAAAATAAACTAAACAAAAATAAAAAAATAAAATAAATAATAAATAAAAAATAAACTAATAATAAACTAAAAAAAAAAAACTAACAAAACTAAACTAACTAAATAATAAACTAAAACTAAACAAAAATAAAAAAAAAACTAAACTAATAAACTAAACTAAATAAATAAATTAAACATAAACAAAAGAACCCCACTAATAAACTAACTAAAAATAAACTAAACTAATAAAACTAATAAAAACTAAACTAAACCTAAACTAATAACTAAAAAAACTAATAAACTAACTAAACTAAACCATAATAAATAACTAACTAATAATAATAACTAACTAATAAACCTAAACCCTAAACATAACTAACCTAATAAATAACTAAGTAATAAAAAACTAAACCCAATAACTAAACTAAGTAATTAAACTAATAACTAATAAACTAAAAATAATAAACTGAGTAAATAACTAATAAATAACTAATAATAATAACTAACTACAACTAAACTAACTAAACTTAATAATAAACTAACTAAATAATAATAACTAAAACTAATAATAAAACTCAAAAAACTAATAAACTAAAATAAAATAACTAATAACAACTAACTAAACTAATAAACCAAAATAATAAACTAAACTAAATAAAACTAATAAACTAATAATATAATAATTAACTAAACTAATAATAAACTAAATAATAAAAAACCTAAAAAAATAAACAAAAAACCTAATAATAAACAAACATAATAAACTAACTAATAAATAAACTAATAAAACTAACTAAACTAATAAAGTAATAAATAATAATAATAAAAAATAAACTAAACTAAAAACTAATAATAACTAAAAAACTCTAAATAATAATAAAACCTAATAACATTAAAACTAACTAAACTAATCTAATAATAATAATAAGCTAAATAATAAATAACTAAAACTAAACTAAACTAAACACTAAACTAACTAAACTAATAAATAATAATTAACTAAATAAAAACTAACTAATAAAACTAATAATACTAACTAATAATAATAAACTTATAATAACTAAACTAACTAAATAAATAACTAACAACTAAACAAACTAAAACTAATAATAATAATATTAATAATAATAATAATAGTAATAGTAATAATAATAATATTAGTAATAATAATAATAATAATAATAAACTAAATAAACCAAAACACTAAACCCCAAAACCAAAATTAATAATAATAATAATAAACTAATAATAATAAACTAAACTAAAGTAAAAAACTAATAACCAAAACTAATAAAAAACTAATAACTAAAACAATAACTATAAAACCAATAAACTAATAATAAAACTAAACAAAACTAACAAATAAAACTAATAAACTAAAAAAATAATAAAAAAATTAATAATATTAAAAAAAATTAAAACTAATAAGAAATAACTAATAACCTAAAACTAATAACAAATAAACTAATAAATAAACTAATAAACTAAATTAATAGTAATAAAACTAATAAACTAACTAACTAAACTAAATAATAATAACAAGTAATAATAATAACCTAAAATATATACTTAAACTAAATCCTAAACCCAAACCTAAAAATAAAAAAAATAAAGAAAAAACTAATCTAATATAAAATAAATAAAAACCTAAACTAAACCAAAAAAATAAAATAAACCTGAAAATAAAAAACCTAAATAAAATAAAACCTAAATGTAAAATAAAAATAAATAAAATAAAATTTAAACTAAATAAATAAACCTAAAAAAAAAATAAACCTAAAATAAAACCTAAAACAAAACCTATTCCATAAACTAAAAAAAACCTAAACATAAAATACAAAATAAAATAAACCTAAACCTAAACTAAAATAAACTAAAGTAAAATAAATAAAACCCAAAATAGACAAAATAAACCTAAGAATAATAAACCTAAATAAAATAAAAAACTAAATAAAATAAAAAATAAAATAAACCTAAAAAACCTAAAATAAAATAAAATAAAACCTAAACCTAAAAAAAACCTAAAAAATAAAAAAAATTAATCCTTTACATAAACTAAAAATAAATCTGAATGTAAAATAAAAAAATAAACCTAAACCTAAACTAAAATAAAATAAACTAAATAAATAAAACATAAAGCTAAACCTAAACCTAGTCTTAAACTAAATAAAATAAAATAAAACTAAAAATAAACCTAAACTAAAAATTAAACCTAAAATAAAAACCTAAAACCCCAACCTAAAACCTAAACCTAATCCTAAAAAGTAAAAAATAAAATCTAAACCTGAAAATAAAATAAAAATAAATAAATTCAAAAGTAAACTTAAACCTAAAAATAAAATTAAAACCAAAACCTAACCCTAAAAATAAAAAATAAATCCTAAACCTATAAAATAAAATAAAAATGAATCTAAATTAAAAAGTAAACCTAAATTAAAAAATAGTAATGTAAAATAAAAAACATAAATTAAAATGAAAAAGCAAAATGAAAATAAAAATAAACCTAAATAAATAAAATAAAATAAACAAAACAAAAATAAATAAAAAAATAAACTAAGAAAACACAAAACTATTAGTTTACTTATTTAAATAAAAAATTAAAACAAATAAAAAACCCAAACCCTAAAATTCTAAACCCTAAACCCTAAAACCCAAACCCAAACCCTAAACCCTAAACCTAAACCCTAAACCCCAAACCCTAAACCCTAAATCCTAAACCCTAAACCCTGAACCCTAAAATCCTAAAAACCTAAACCTAAACTAAATAAAACTTAAAAATAAAAAAATAAAAAAACATAAACATGTATAAAATAAAAAATAAAATAAAATAAAAACCTAAAAATAAAATATAACAAAAAAATATAAACTAATCTAAAATAAAATAAATAAAAACTTAAACTAAACTAAAAAAAATAAAGTAAGCCTAAAAATAAAAACCTAAATAAAATAAAACCTAAATGTAAAATGAAAAATACCTAAATAAAATAAAATAAAAACTAAATAAATCCTAAACCTAAAAAAATAAACCTAAAAAAAACCTATTCCCTAAAGTAAAAAAAAACCTAAACATAAGATAAACAAAATAATACAAACCAAAGCCTAAGCTAAAATAAACTAAACTAAAATAAATATAACCAAAATAGGCCTAAAATAAACATAAGAATAAAAAACTTAAATAAAATAAAAACTATACATAAAATAAAAATAAAATAGACCTAAAATAAAAAAATAAAAACTAAATAAAATCCTAAACCTAAAAAAATAAAACCTAAAATAAAAAAAATAATAAACCTAAACTAAAAAAAACCTAAACCTATAATAAAAAATGAAATAAACAAAAATAAAATAAACCTAAACCTAAACTAAAATAAACTAAACTAAAATAAAAATATAAACCTAAAAAAATAAAATAAAAACCTAAACCTAAACCTAAACATAAAAATTAAAAATAAAACCTAAACCTAAAAAATAAAATTAAAATAATACACAACTAAAAAATAAACCTAAACCTAAACCTAAACCTAAAAAATAAACTAAAATAAAAACCTAAATGAACAAAAATAAACTAAACTAAATAAAAATTAAAAAAAAATAAAGATAAAAAATAAAATAAACTAAAATAAATAAAAAATAAACTAAATAAACCTAAACCTACCATTTTACTTAATTTTTTTTAAAATAAATTGTAAACGCTAAACCCTAAACCATAAAAAGCCTAAACCCTAAAGCCAAAACACTAAACCCTAAACCCTAAACCCTAAACCCTAAACCCTAAACCCTAAAAAAACCTAAACCCTAAATAAATAAACCTAAAATAAAAAAACTTAAAACTTAAAATAAAAAACCTAAACCTAAATTAATAAAATAAAAGAAAAAATATAAAACTAAAATAAATAAATAAAATAAAATAAGCTTAAAATAAAAATAAAAACTAAATAAACCAAAATAAAAAACCAAAATAAAAAAATAAAACTAAATCCTCAACTAAAGAAAAAACCTAAATCAAAAATAAAAATAAAATAAACCTATACTTAAACTAAAATAAACTAAAATAAAATAAATAAAACTTAAACCTAAAATAAAGTAAATCAAAACCTAAACCTAAACTAAATAAAATATAATTAACTAAACATAAACCTAAACCTAAACTAAAAAATAAAACCTAAAAATAAACCTAAATTAAAAACCTAAAATGTAATCCTAAAAACTAAAATAAAAACCAAAATCTAAACCTAAAAATAACAAATAAACCTAAACCTAAAGAATAAAATAAAAATAAAACTAAACTAAGAAAATAAACATAAACCTAAACCTAAACCTAAAAAGTAAATAAAAATAAAAACTAAACTAAAATTAATAAACATAAAATAAGTAAACTAAACTAAATAAAATAAAAAATAAAAAAATATTGAATAAATCTAAATAAATCCAAGTAACCTAAACCTACTATTAATTTAAAACACTAAATGCTAAACCCTAAACCCAAAACACTAAATCCTAAACCCTAAACCCTAAAACTAACCCTAAACCCTAAACTCAAAACCGTTCGCCCTAAAACCTTAAACCTTAAACCCTAAACTAACTATAAACTCTAAAAACCCTAAACCCTAAAGCCTAAACCCTAAATGCTAAATCATAAACCCTAATCTAACTCTAACCCCTAAGCTAACCCTAAACCCTAAACCCTAAAAATCCTAAACCCTAACCTCAAACACTAAACCCTAAAACCTTAAACCCTAAACCTTAAACCCTAAACCCTAAGCCCTAAACCATAAACCTTAAAAACCTAAAAACTTAAACCTAAACTAAATAAAATCTAAAAATAAAATAAATTAAAAAACCTAAACCTAAATAAAATATAAAATAAAATAAAATAAAATAAAAACCTAAACAAAAGCCTAAACCTAAATCATAAATAAACTAAAATAAAATAAATAAGAACCAAAACTAAACTAAAAAAATAAAATAAACCTCAAAATAAAAATGCTAAATAAATTAAAAAGTAAACATAAAGAAAAAATAAAATAAACTTTAAATAAAATAAAATAAAAATTAAATAAAAATCTAAACTTAAAATAAACCTAAAAAGAAATCCTAAAACTAAATAAAAAATAAAACTAAACCCCAAACTAAAATAAATCATGAACCTTAAATAAAAATAAGATAAACAAAATAAAATAATCCTAAACCTAAACTAAATTAAACTAAACTAAAATAAATAAATCCTAAACCTAAACCTAAAATAAACTAAACTAAACCTAAACCTAAACTAAACAAAACAAAATAAACTAAAAATAAAGCTAAACGTAAACTAAAAAAAAAAACCTAAAATAAAATCCTAAACCCTAAACCTAAAAAAATATAATAAAATTAGAAAACAAAATTAAAAAATAAAAAATAAAACCTAAACCTAAAAAATAAAATATAAAATAAAACTCAACTAAAAAATAAACCCAAACTTAAACCTAAAAAATAAACTAAAACAAAAAACCTAAACTAAAATAAAAAAACTAAACCAAATAAAAATAAAAAATAAAGTAAACTAAAATAAATAAAAAATAAACTAAATATACTACATAATCCTAAACCTGTCGATTTACTTAATTAAAAAAACCCATAAAGTCAAAATCTTAAACACCAAACCCTAAGCCCTAAACCCTAAACCTACAACCCTAAACCCTAAACCATAAACCCTAAACCCTAAACCCTAAACCCTAAACCCTAAAAAATCCTAGACCCAAAACTCTAAACCCTAACCCTAAACCCTAAACCTTAAAAGCATAAACCTTAAAACACTAAATGTTAAACCCTAACCCTAAACCCTAAACTGTAAACCCCAAACCCTAAACCTAAACCTAAAGTAACTAAATAAATTAAAAAATAATCTAAACCCTAAACCTAAAACCTAAACCTAAACCCCTAAGAATGGGTAGAACCTGATGATAGGAACTTCACCATCAACCGTGCCTAGCTCAAAGTGAGGTGAAGGTGGAGGCGTGGTTATCCTAATGGTGGTGGGGTATCTGGAGGTGTTGGTGGATAAGGGTCTGGCTGGTGGTTGGAGGTGGGAGAGGAAAAGGTTATAACTGTGGTGGTGGTAGAGGGAGAGATTAAGGATATGATGGTGGATCCTACTACTCAAGATCCAAGGGTAGTTTTGATGGGAACTAAAGAAATTGAAGAATGGTCCATCCGATCTACTGCTTATAGAACATTGTCTTTATAATAGAGATGATTCTAGTTATCTAGTGGTTTTGATTTACTCACGTGCTCATTTTTATCTATGTCATCACTTGTGCTTTAGAAAACTTGGTGTGTTACTTGGTTGATGAAATCAAAAGAAGAAATGTTGAATCTAAATTTGTTCTCTATTAAAAAAAACTGAAAACCCTAAACACTAAATTAAAACCTAAACCGAACTATAGAGCCTTTTTTGCTCATTGAATCTTTTGATGCTTTTGATTGACTTTGGTTTTGATGGTTGGTGGCTACCTTTCAACCCCTTTGAGTGGTTATTTTTCTTCAAGATTTGTTTCTAATGATTATGGTTTCTAAGCTATTTAGTCATTGGTCATGTCACGGCTTAAGCAGGACCGCTTATTATCGGACTTTGTCTTGAGGGTCTATCTTGGTTTTGTTGATGTTTCATTAATTAGCATTGGCTCACAATGGCTAGTTCTGGTTTTCCTAGTTTGGATGGATAATGGTTTGGTTGGTGTTCTAACTTTGTTCCGCCTCTCTAGGTTATTGTGATTAGTCTATTATGGTTTTTCATGGTGGTTTGGATACTAGCTGGATGTCGCCTGCTCTTGTTTAATGGTGATGGATCTAGAACTCTATGGACTCTGACTTGGATGTTTGCTATGTGTATGATGGCTTTGATGTTACTCACCTCTTCTCTCTATACATATGATTGCAACCCTTCTATGAAGATTAGATGATCATATGTTTGCCCCTTAAGATGATCCTAACTTAGCTGAGCCTTCTCTTTCTCAACTCTCTCATTTTCCTCTTTCCTTATCCTTTAGCTATGATTTTTCCCTTGTAGTGTTTAAAATTTTTTTACATGTTGGAACTTTATAGAGGGAATGGTCATTGCTCAATCAACCTAAGTATTGTTATTGTGGATCCTACTTATCTTGCTTTCTTAATAGAATCATGAACTCTAATTTCCTTTTCAAGATTTTCTTTAGTTTTCTCTTTTATGCTTCAGGGCATATATTTGTTCTTTATTTTCTTTTTCTAATGTACTTAGATGGGGTTTTTCTAGTTTCTTGTAGCCTGAGAGAATTTTAGAGCTTTACCGCTTTTAAGGACATTATATATTTTTTTCCATTTATGGTAATAATTAAACTTTTCCAAAAAATCCCTAATCCCTAAAACCCTAAACCTAAAACCCTAAACCCTAAACCCTAAAACCCTAAACCCTAAACCCTAAACCCTAAACTAAACCGTAAATCCTAAACTAAACACTAAGCTAAACCCTAAACCTAAACCCTAACCCTAAACCCTAAACCCTAAAAGCATAAAACCTAAACCCTAAACCCTAAACCCTAAATCCTAAACCCTTTACCATAAACCCTAAACTTAAACCCAAAGTAACTAAATAAATTAACAAAAACCTAAACCCTAAATCAAATAAACCTAAATCAAAACCTAAACTAAGAATGGAACCTGATGGTGGAACATCACCATCAGGTTCACCTAGATATGGCCAGAGGGAAGGTAGAGGTGGCGCTCAATGGGAGGTGGAGATCTGAGGTGACAGGTGGTGCAATGGTGGTTATGGAGGTGGGAGGAGCTACAAAGTTATCCATAGGGTGGCGAGGAGAGATCGTGGATATGATGGTGGATCCCGCTACTGAGACCGGGTGGTTATGAGGAACCGAGAAACTAAAGAATGGTCGATCCGACCGCTATGGAACTATGTCTTTATAAGAGAAGTTATCTGTGGTTTTGGTTTATTCTATGCTCATATTTTATCTATGTCGTAGCTTGTGTCTTAGAAAACTTGGTGTGTTACTTGATTGATGAAATCGAATAGAAGAAATGTTGAATCTAAATTTGTTCTCTATTAAAAAAAACAAAAAACCCTAAACCCTAAACTAGAACCTAAACCCTAAACCCTAAACCTACAACCCTAAACCCTAAATGCTAAACCCTAAACCCTAAACACTAAAATAATAAACCCTAAACCATAAACTCTAAACCCTAAACCCTAATTCCTAAACCATAAAACCTACAACCCAATATGATAAAACCCCAAACCCTAAACCCTAAACCCTAAATCCTAAAAACCTGAAAACCTAAACATAAAATAAATAAAACTTAAAAATAAAATAAATAAATAAACTTAAACCTAAATAAAATAATAAAATAAAATAAAATAAAAAATATTAACTAAAACCTAAACCTAAATATAAAATAAAATAAACTAAAATAAAATAAATAAAAACCTAAATAAAATTAAAAAATAAAATAAACCTAAGAATAAAAATCCTAAATAAAATAAATACTAAACATAAATAAAATAAAATAAACCTAAAATAAAATAAAAAAACCTAAACCTAAAAAATAAACCTTAAAATAAAACCTAAACACTAAACTAAAAAAATAAACCTAAAGTAAAAATAAAATAAATAAAATCAAATAAACTTAAACCTAAACTAAAATAAATAAAACCTAAACCTAAACCTAAACTAAATAAAAAAATCAACTAAAAAAACCTAAACCTAAACTAAAAAATCAAACCTAAAAATAAACCTAAAATAAAAACCTAAAACCTAACCTTAAAAATATAAAATAAAAACTTGAACCTAAACATAAAAAAAAACCTAAACCTTAAAAAATAAATAAAAATAAAACTCAACTAAAAAATAAACCTAAACCTAAACCTAAACTTAAAAAATAAATTAAAGTAAAAAAAATAAATTAAAATAAATAAAGCTAAAATAAATAAACTAAACTAAATAAAAAATAAAAAATAAAATAATCTAAAATAAATAAAAATAAACTAAATAAACCTACACCTACTTAATTTAAGAAAATCATAAACCCTAAATTTAAACCTAAACCTACAATGTTATACCACACTAAACCATAAACCCTAAACCCTAAACCCTAAACCCTAAAAGTAAACCCTAAAACCCTAAACCCTAAACTTAAAACCTAAACTAAACCCTAAACCTAAACCTAAACCCTAAACCCCAAACCCTAAACCTAAAGTAACTAAATAAATTAAAAAAATAAACCTAAACCTTAAACCTAATAAACTAAACCTAAACCTAAGAATGGTATCTCCTTAGGTCGTGATTATTTCTGGCAGGTACTGAGCTTTGGTTTCCTCTAGTTTTGGTGGCTCTCTCCTTGTTGGTCTCCTATTATGGTTTTAGGATTGGTCTACTGATTGGCTGAGCTTACTTGTTTGTCTTTTTCCTTTTTTCCCAGGGTTTATTGATGGTGGTTTTGGTTGATGGTTTTGCTTTTTTTTGCTTTCATTTTTAGCATATATCATGATTGCTTGAGCCCGCCGGATTTGTTCCTTCTGGTGAAGTTACTCAGAGTTGTTACCTACCATCTAGTTCCCCTTTATGGTGGTTTTTTGATGTTTTTTTGGTTGTTTGGATGGCCCATTAGCTTGTCATTTCTAGTGGATAAACTTGTATGTGGTTTTGATGTTCTTGGCTCATTATTTCTACTAATTCTGTTAATATGGTTGTAAGGTGGCCTTGATGGTTGACAAATGATGTTGGTTGGTGGATCTACAAAATTTTTTCTTTACCTTGGTCTTTGTTTATTTGATGGTGGCTATTTCTTGGTCACGCCTTTGTTTGGTTGGTTGCTTTACTCTAGTTTGTATGTTTTGTCGATTAGTTACTTATTTAATCTTGATGATGAACTTGCTAGCTCTTTTGTTTGGTTTAATCGAGGTAAGTTGGCTATGATGGTTGGGATGTTTCCTATTATCCTTTTAAGAAGATATGTGATTATAACCCTTCTTCTAAAGTTTGGATGCTCACATATCTTGTTGCCCCTTGAGATGAATGTGACTGAGCCTGAGCCTTATCTAAGAATTTTATCATTTTGTTCCTTTGTGTACTTTGTTTTGTTATTTCTAGATGCTTATCTCTATCTTAAGTTCTTTTGTGTTTGGTAGTTTGGGGTAGGTGGTTTGCTGCCTCTAGAATATTTTAGGATAGATGGCTTTGGCCCTTCTTGGAATTTTGTGCTATTTCTTTCTTAGTTTTTGTCTTTCTTTCTTTGTTTTGGTTTTCTTGTAATAGGTAGGCATTTACCCTTTAGGCTAATTATAGCTCTCAGTTATAGTTAGAGATTTATCCCTTTAAGGACCTTTTATCCCTTTCTTTCGAATAAAATTCTCCCACTTTGATTTAAAAAACCCTAAGAATGGGTAGAACCTTGATGGTGAACATCACTCCAACCGTCCAAGATCCAATGGAGGTGAAGGCAAGTGCAGCTATCACAAGGTGGGGGATCTAGAAAGATATGGAGAGGTTTAGGGGTTATGGAGGCGTGAGGAGCAACTGAGGTTACAAACCATGGTGATGGAGGGAGAGATTGAGATATGATGGTGGATCCCGCTACTCAAAAGGCCATGGGTTTTGATGGGAATTGGAGAAACTAAAATTGGCCAACTGACATTGTATGGAACTATGTCTTTATTAGAGATGGTTCTAGTTATCTAGGGTTTTAATTATGCATGCTCATTTTATCTGTCATCACTTGTATTTTAGAAAACTTGTGTTACTGATGAATTCAAAAAAAGAAGAATATTGATTCAATTTGTTCTCTAAAAAATAAATACCCAAACACTAAACCCTAAACTAAAACTAACCCTAAACCTAAAACCTAAACCCTAAATCCCTAAACACTAAACCTTAAACCCTAAAACCTAAGCCCTAAACCCTAAACTAATAAAAAACCTAAACCCTAAACCCTAAACTTGGAGCCTGTGCATGCATTTTCCTCTCGGCTTCTTGGTGTTCAAGAAACCCTCATTTCCTTAGCTTTTTCTACAGAACTTTGATGATCTTCACTAGTAAGGCTCTTATTCCTTGGCATTTGGCCGATTCCCCTCTTCTTCACTAGTTTGAATGGCTATCTTGGAGTTAGATTTGGTGTCTAGAAAGGCTAAACTGATGCCTAAAGCCCTCCTAGGATGATTTCTGATAAATCTAAGGTTGCTTCTTCTAAATCCTTCAAAGATGCCTTATCTGGTAAAGATGCTTTAACCTCCTATGAATTTTTGATTAATCTTGTTCGTATGACATTTAAAGTGTTCTGATTTGGATATTGAGAAACTTGTTGAGCCTTATGCTTTTACTCTGATTACCAAATTTTCTTTTTGATGGCCTAATATGGATGATATTCAATTTTTCTTTCATGATTTAAAGCTTCCAGCATTTTCTATTTGTTGGATGGTCATCATGTCCTCATAAATTATCTAATGATCTTGACTATAGCCAGATTTTCCTCGCCGATCTTATTATGTTAAAAATTGTCAAATGCATATCCTTAAATGGACTCCTTTTGACATTCAAGAAGAATCTCCTATAGTGCTATTTGCTTTGCCTAATCTTAGGATTCATTTTGTTAATTATTAATTTTTTCATGTAGTTGGGTCTATTTCTGGTAGACCTTTACAAATCGATGAAGCAACTATGGCTAAATCTCACCCTTCAGTTGCTAGTATCCTTATTGAAATTGATAAAGAAGTTTCCTAAGGAGATTTGATAGGGTCCAAAAAGTATGGGTACTTTTCAACCGTTGAATTTGAAAACCTTCCGCTTTCAATCACAAAACCATGTCTTTTCAGATTATTTCATTGCTCATCCTCAACTTAGAAAAAAAAATTATTAAAAATCCTAAGCTAATTGATCAACCTAGAGATCTTTTAACTAATAAAAATAAAAGTTATGTTTCTTCTAAAAAAGATAATGATGTTGCTGATTGAATTTTTTAACTTCTGAGAATGCTTTTGAAAATGTTTCTAAAAATGATGATGATGCTTTGAATGGTAATCCAATTTTGGCTTCTATTGATCCTATGCTTTCTGGAAATATTCAAGATGATGTTATTCTGATTTTGGTTTCCTATACTAAAGATTATTGTGATATAGCTCCTAAAAATTCTAAAGATAATGTCTTTCTTTCTGATTTTCAAGAACCTAAAAGAAAAGGATGATTTTTTCTTTAATATGGAAGTTGTTGATGGTTTGATAAGATGGATGTTGTGCAACCCGCTTCTTGCTTAACAAATCTATTTCTTTAACTATTTCTGATGATGTTTTGCCTATGGTTTCTTCTCAATTAATGGATACTAATGTTTTAGTGCCTTTCAATTGGATTCTCCTACCAAATCTCTATTAAGAGTTCTAATGTTTCTTCTGATGATGAATCTTTGGGAAATGAAACTGGTTTTCAAACTATTTTGTGAAAAGAAAAATAGTTCAAAAATGTTCCTCCTAAAGTTTCTAGATCAACTTGATCTTCTTCATCTTCTTTGCCTAATAAGAATTAATGTTTAATTTTTTTAAATATGTTCAAGCATTGGTATTCTTGCTATTAGGAATAAGATTAAGAACTATTGTAGGGTTTATAATGTCAGTTTTTTTGTTATTCTTGAACCTCTTATTTTTTTTCTTCTAAAATTATGCATGCGGCTAGAATTATTGGTTTCTCCAATTATTTTTTTAACAATAGAAATAAGATTTGGTTATTTTGGAATAATTCTTCTATTAATGTCATTAATGATTTCACAAGTTGTAAATGTGGATATTTCTTTTGGTGATTATCATGCTTTTGGCTCTTTTGTTTATGTGTAAAGATTGATGAGAGGAGGATTCTTTGGGATCAATTATCTACTTTTGTTTCTACTATTGATTCTTGGATTGTTGGTGGGAATTTCAATATGGTCCTTTTGTGAATGAAAGAAAAGGGTTCTTCACCAATTTACATTCTATGGAAGATTTTTTGAATATGTTCTTGGAGTGTAACTGCATGATGTTGGTTTTATTGGCTCGCTTTCACTTGAATAATCATAGACTTTGGCAACATTTGATCATGCATTATTTAATAATTTTTTATTAAATCATTTGCCTTTGACTTTGGTTGAACACCTTGGTAGAACTCTCTCGGATCATGCTCCTTTTTTGATTTCCATTAAGGATGTTGTTCATAACAATAATGTTATTAAAAATTTTCATTTTCAAAATATGTGGTTACAAGATAGTGGCTATCTTGATGCTATTTCTTCTAATTGGTATGCTCCTCTTGCTCTAATGATTCTACTTTTTGGTATGAAGATATTTGGCTTAAACTAAAAGGCTTAAGCATCATATTAATTGGTGGAATAGAAATTATTTCAAAAATCTTTTGATAATATCATGAACATGGAACAATAGGTGAAAGATTTGGAAGAACTTGTTATTAATGATCTTTTGTTCTAACTTGTCAAGCTAAAGATAATCTCACTAAGTTTAGATATGAGGAAACCTACCGACAAAAGCCTACTTCTAAACATCTTTCTAAGGAGGAAAGAAACACCAAATATTTTCTTGCTTTGGTTATGAAAAGGAGAGTTCTTGGGAAAATTCATAAAACTAAGAATTCTAATGGTTCTTGGATCACCAAAAAATGGGATATTTTTCTTTGCTATTAACTATTTTAAAGATATTTTAAATTGTCAATTGACCGCCATCTAACCCCTATATCATTTCTTCTATTATGTCTCTGAGGATAATGATTGCTTGGTTTCTCCTCCTTCGATGAGGAAATTTTAATATTCTTAATGGTATGAATGTTAATTCTATGTGATGATGGCTATTCTACTTTATTCTTCCAAAAGCTTGGTTTATTATTAAATTTGATCTTGTTAATGTCGTGAGGGATTTCTTTCTTTGAACTCTAATCCTAAATACTTCACTTCTACAAATATTATTCTTATTCCCAAGAAAGATAATTCTAACTTCTAGAATGATTTCTCTATTATTTCTTTAATAAATTGATTTCTAAAATTTTGACTAGTAGGTTTGGTAAATTTCTTCCTAAGATTATTTCCTAATCAAACCGCTTTGTGAATGGGACTATCTCTGACAACATCTTGCTTGCACAAGAATTAATTCATGATTTAAATGTAAGAATTATAAGTGGCAATTTACTTTTCAACCTTGATATTACCAAAGCTTATGACAATATTTCTTGGGATTTTGTTAACATCATTCTCTTTATTTGGTTTCTACTAAATTTATCTCTTTGGTTAACAATATCATGTTTGGTTCTCTTTAGTTATAAATGGTGAAAACTTTAGCTTCTTTAAGTCTTCCCAAGGTATTAGACAAGGTGATCCTCTTTCTATCACTTTTATTATTGCTATTGAATATTTGTCTCGCTATTTAATTTTTTGTTTGGGAAGAATTCTAGCATGTATTTCAAGAATCTTGGTGGTTTGGCTATATCCCACTTAAGTTTTCGATGACTTCATTATATTTTGTAATGTTACAATATGTTAAAAAATTGAAGGTGTTTTTAAATAAGTTTGAAAAGGAAAGTGGCTTTGATTAGTACTCAAAAAAAAGCTATTTCATCTCCTGCTTTCTATTTCTCATAGAATCAATAGAATAAAGGATATTACTAGATTTTCTCATCAATGTCTCTCCTATCAAGTATTTAGGTTCTCCTTTATAGGTCCCAAGAGGTCTCACCTTTTGATGAGGTTATCCAAATTCGTAATAAGTTTCTACCCTTGAATTTCATTTTTATCTTTTGGTAGATTAATTGTTATTAAAACTATTCTTTACTCTCTTCCTTTTATTTGCTACTTAATATTGTTCTACTTCTTATTATTATTGAAATTTTTTTAATAAATTTTTTGGCTCAAATCTTTGCCAAAGACTTCATCATCTTGGAATAACATGTGTGGTTTTATTTGAAGGTGGTCTTGGTTGCAAGTCCTTGTTGGATTCCACTTAATGGTTTTTCTTTAAACTTTGGTGGAATTTTAGAAAGAATGTTAGTCTTTGGGCTAATTTCAACACAAAGGTAAACATCCTTTAACTTGTAGCTATAAGCATGGTGACTCTTTGGTTGGAAATGCCTTTGTGCTATTAAATGGAAAGTCGATTCTCTCATTTTTGGGTATTAATAGTGGCTCCTCTTTCTTTGGCAAGATAATTGGATGGGGAATCCTCTATTGATGCTTACTCACTCTACTTCTTCTTTGAAAGTTAAGCATTTTATTTTAAATGGTGATTGGAATCATTCTCTTTTGTCTGACTTGATTCCTGATTTCATTTGTAATAATATCACCAAGATTCCTATTGATGGTATTATATTTGATCAAGTTTTTACAAGCATTTATAGTAATGGTGATTTTTCCTTTAAAGATAATTGGAACCATATTAGAGATAATAAACCCTCTTCTGTCTTTTAAGATTTGGAATAACATTATTCCTTCTTATTCTATTCTTGTTTGAGGATTTTAAGGGTTTTTATTGTTGTTGATTCTTTACTTTTGGAGAAAGGTTTTATCTTCCTTCTAAATGCTTGTTTTGTTTTCATATTGAGAATGTTAGCCATGTTTTGTTAATGGTGCTATTGCCTCTAAAGTTTGGAATTTGTATGAGGACTTATTCAACATTAGTTCTTTTAATGGTAATTTTACCTTAATGCAGGTCCTTATATCTTACTTTCTTAATATCAAAGGGCATATCAAAAATATTGTGTTACTTTGATTTGGTTCATTTGGTTGATGAAAATGATGCTAAACATCATAATGTGCCTATGAATCATAAGAGGATTATTGATAGGACTAAAGAAAAAAATTTTTACATAAGGTTTCACTTAATGGTACTAATTTTAGAGGTTGCAAGTTTGTTGCTTCTAAATTGGGTATTAAGTTTCCTTATTGTGACATGCCTCCTTATAAAATCATTTACGGATTAAGCCTTAAAATTAACACCGATGGCTCTATTGCACTTAATAAACTGCTGGTGGTATTTTTTGTAATAATCGTGGGAGTATTATCTTGGCTTTTGTACTTGACAAATCTAGTTGTGGTGGTATTTTTCATAGTAATCTTGGGAGTATTATCTTGGCATTCTCCACTCCTCTCTCTACTACTTCTATTATTATGGCTGAACTAATGGCTATTTATCAAGCTCTTAAGCTTTGTTTTGGAGAAGAATTTTCTTCCATTTGGTTGAATCTGATGCTAAGATGGTTGTTACTATGATCAACTCAAATCACAAGGGTAATGCTCAATTTTTCTACTTAGAATATTAAAGCTATTATTTTAAATTGTCTTTAAGATGACTCATATTTTGAGAGAAGGTAATGCTAGTGCTGATTTTTTGTCGTTTGGGAGTAATCTTTTTATTTTACTTTATTTTCCAATGATAATATTCCAAAGCAAATAAAGAGGTTTTTCTAACTTATATAAAGTTTTTATATGTCATATTTACTTATTTCTCCTTCTATGATGGTGGTTGCCATCCATTGTTCTTACTTGTCGCTTGGTCTGTGCATTTCTATGAGGTTTATTAGCAATGATGATCGGATGTTCCTTTTTCCTTTTGGTAGCCTTTTTTGTGATTGTAACCCTTCTTCTGAGGTTTGGTCGCTCACAAAATTTGTTGTTCTATATATCTGAACCTTTCTTTCACTCATCCTTTTTTTTCTTTCGATCTTTCTTCCTTTCCTTCAGGGTCTTTCTTCTTTTCAGGTGTATCTACTTTGTGTTGTATCTATTTCTCCCACTCCATGTTCTATTTATGTTCTTTTTGTTGTTCTTTTCTTAGGTTTTATTTTCTTTCTTGCTTCAGTTGTAATAGTTTGGGGAATTTTCTCTAGGTTGATTGTAGCTCTTGGAGCATTAGTTTTGATGATTTTCCCCTCTAAGGACTTTGAACTCCTTTGTGGCAATGAAATTTCCCCCCATTGTGGGTTTTATCAAAAAAAAAATCCTAAACCCTAAGCCCCAAGCTTTAAATCCTAAACCCTAAACCTTAAAATTACCCTAAACCCTAAACCCTAAGAAGCGAAAAACCAAAACCTAAACTAAATAAAATCTAAGAAGAAACTAAATAAATAAATAAAACTAAACCAAAATAAAATAAAATAAAATAAATAAAATAAAATAAAAATATAAACTAAAACCTAAACCTAAATCGAAACCTAAAAAGAAAAAAAATAAAAAATAAAAACTAAAATAAAATAAAATAAATAAGAACCTAAACTAAACTAAAAAATAAAAAACCTAAATAAAATAAAAACTAAACCTAAAATAAAAATATAATAAACCTAAAATAAAATAAAATAAAAACTAAATAAAAACTTAAACCTAAAAAATAAACATAAAAAAAAAATAAAAAACAAAACTTAAATCCCAAACTAAAAAAAAATAAAAACCTAAAATTAAAATAAAATAAACCTAAACCTAAACTAAAATAAACTAAATGAACCCTAAACCTAAACCTAAACTAAATAAAATAAAATAAACTAAAAATAAACATAAACCTAAACTAAAAAATAAAACCTAAAAGTAAATCTAAAATAAAAACCTAAAACCAAAACCTAAAAATAAAAAATAAAACCTAAACCTAAAAATATAATGAAAATAAAACTAAACTAAAAAATAAACCTACACCTAAATCTAAACTTAAAAAATAAACTAAAATAAAAAACCTAAGGAAAAATAAATTAAATAAAAATAAAAATAACAAGTAAAATAAACTAAAATAATAAAAAAATAAACAAAATAAACCAAAAACTACCATTTTACTTATTTTAAATAAATAAACCCTAACCCTAAACCCTAAATCCTAAGCCTACAACCCTAAGCCCTAAAACCCAAAACCTTATACCCCAAACCCTAAACCATTAAACCTAAACTCTAAAACCTAAACCCGAAAACCCTAAACCCTAAACTTTAAACCCTAAACCTAAAGCCTAAACCTTAAAACCTAAACCCTAGAACCCTAAACCCTAAACTCTGTTAAAAAAACAAAACCTTAAAATTTAAACCTTAAACCCTAAACCCTTTAACTAAAACTTAAACCCTAAACACTAAACACTAAACTTTAAATCCTAAACCCTAAACACTAAACTATACCTAGACCCTAAACCCTAAAACCCTAAACCATAAACACTAAACCCTAAAACCTAAACCTAAATAAAATAATAAAATAAAATAAAATAATAACCTAAACTATAAACTAATCCTAAACCTAAAACTAAACCAAAACCTAAATTGAATAATAAAATAAAATAGAAAAGAAAAAATAAACTAAAATAAAATAAATAAAAACCTTAACTAAACAAAAATAAAATAAACTAAGATAAAATAAAATAAACACTAAATGAAAACCTAAACCTAAAAAATAAACCAAAAAAAGCTAAACATAATAAAAAATTACACCTAAACCCTAAATTAAAAAAAAAACATAGACCTAAAATAAAATTAAAATAAACAAAATAAAATAAACATGAACCCAAAATAAAATAAATTAAACTAAAATAAATAAAACCTAAACCTAAACCTAAAATAAAACCAAAACCTAAACTTAAATTGAATAAAATTAAATAAACTAAAAATAAACCTAAGCCTAAACTAAAAAATAAAACCTAAAAATAAACCTAAAATAATAACCTAAAATGTAAACCTAAAAAAATAAAATAAAAATCTAAACCTAATCCTAATTATAAAAATAAAACTTAAATCTAAAAAATTAAATAAAAAAAAACTAAGAAAAAAAACAAACTTAAACCTAAACTTAAACCTAAAAAATAAACAGAAAATGAAAACAAACCTAAACCAAAATAAATAAATTTAATATAAATAAACTAAACCAAATAAAAATAAAAATGAACTTAAATAAAAATAAAAAAATAAAATAAACTAAAATAAATGAAAAATAAACCAAATAAACCTACTTTATTTTTTTTTTTTTAAAAGAACTAAAACACTAAACTAAAAAATAAAACCCAAAATAAACCTAAAATAAAACCTAAAATGTGAATCTAAAAAAATAAAATAAAAACCTAACCCTAAATTTAAAAATAACACATAAAACCTAAAACTAGAAAATAAAATAAAAATAAAACTTAAACCTAAACTAAAATAAATAAACTAAATGAAATAAAAATAAAATTAAACCTAAATAAAAATAAACTAAAATAAATAAAAAATAAACTAGAAAAACCTAAACCTACCAGTTTACTTTATTTAAAAAGGTAAAAAATAAAAAAAAATTGTAACCTAAAATTAATGCTAAACCCTAAGCCCTAAACCCTAAACCTATAACCCTAATTTTTAAACCCTAAACCCTAAATCAAAACCCTAAACCCTAAATCTAAATAAACCTAAACTTAAAAAAAAATGACCTAAACCCAAACCCTAAATTAAAGCTAAACCAAACATAAAAGCTAAACCCTAAACCCTAAACACTAAACCTAAACCCTAAACTAACTAAATAAATCCTAAAACCAACCATAAACCCTAAACCCTAAACCCTAAAACCTAAACCTAAATATTAAAATAAACTAAAAACCTAAATTAAAAAGATAAACATAAACCTAAACCTAAACCTAAAAAAAATAAAAAATAAAATAAAACTAAAATAAAATAAATAAAACCTAAACTTGATAAAACTAAAATAAACCTAAAGAAAAAAACCTAAATAAAATAAAACTAAACCTAAAATAAAAAAATAAAATAAACCTTAGATAAATAAAATAAAAGTAAATGATAACCTAAACCTAAAAGATAAACCTAAAAAATAAAATCTAAAATAAAAATAAGTCCTAATCCCAGAACTAAAAAAAAAAAACCTAAACCTAAACACAAAATAAAATAAACAAAATAAAATAAATGTAAACCTTAACTAAAATAAACTAAACTAAAATAAATAAAACCAAAACCTAAACCTAAACTAAATAAAATAACATAAACTAAAAATAAACCTCAGCCTACACTAAAAAATAAAACCTACAAATAAACCAAAAATAACAACCTAAAACCTAAACCTAAAAAATAAAATAAAAAACCTAAACTTAAACCTAAAAAAATAAAACCTAAACCTAAAAATAAAATAAAATTAAAACTAAAGAAAAATAACATAAACCTAAACCTAAACTAAAAATAAACAAAAATAAAAAAGCTAAACTAAAATAAATAAACCTTAATATAAATAAAAAATAAACTAAATAAAAATAAAAAACCTAAATAAAAATAAAAAATAAAATAAACTAAAATAAATAAAAAATAAACTAAATAAACTAATTAACTTATTTATAAAATTTAAACCCTAAACTATAAACTAAACCTAAAGCCTAAACTAAATCCTAAACACTAAACCCTAAACTAAACCTAACCTAAACCTAAAAAACTAAACCCTAAATAAACCCTAAACACTAAACCAAAACTATAAATAAACCCTAAACTAAACCTAAACCATAAACAAACCTAAGTTCTAAACTTAAACCTAAACCTAAACAACCTAAACTCTAAACCTAAACGCTAACCTAAACCTAAACCCTAAACTATAAATCCTAAACCCTAAACCTCTAAACCCTAAAACTAAACCTAAACCCTAAACTAAACCTAAACTATAAAATTATACCTATAACTAATACACTAAACCCTAACTAAACCCTAAACCTAAACCCTAAACTTAAACTTAAAATAAAAACTAAACTAAACCATAATCACTAAACTAACCCTAATCCTAAACCCTAAACCCCAAACCCTAAACCCAAAAAATAAAGTAACTAATTAAATTAAAAAAGAAACCTAAACCCTAAAACCTAATAATTCTAAACATAAATCTAATCCCTAAAAATGGGAAGAACATTGTGAACATCACATCAACCGTGCTCAGACTGTGATGGAGGGAAAAAAAGCAATGGCCAAGTGGTAGTGGGGAACTGAGGTGGGATATGGATGTGTTGGTCGAGGTGGTTATAAAGGCGGAGGATCGATACTGGGTGGTGGTGGAAAGAGAGATCAGGGATATGATGGTGGATCATGCTACTCAATAGGTTGGGTTGGTTCTGATAGGAACTAGAGAAATAGAAGAACGATCAATCCGATCTACTGCTTATCGAATTGTCTCTTTACAATATAGACGGTTCTAATTATTTAGGGTTTTTGATTTTTCTATGCATGCTCATTTTTTATCTATGCTATCACTTGTCTCTTAGAAAACTTGATGTGTTACTTGGTTGATGAAATCAAAAAGAAGAAATGTTGAATCAAAATTTTTTCTCTTTTAAAAATAAAAAAACAAAAAATCCTAAACCATAAACTAAAACCTGAACCCACCTAAACCTAAACCATAAACCCTAAACCCTAAACCCTAAAAACCCAAAACCCAAAACCCTAAACCATAAAACCCTAAACTCTAAACTCTAAACCCTAATCCCTAAAAAGCTAAACTAAACTAAAATAGAATAGATGGGGATAAAATAAGATCCTACTAATTAGAGAGGCATTGGTGGCTAAAGGAATAATAAAATCGAATAAGAATCAAAATCAGATAAAGATCGTCGTAATCAAATAAATGCTCGAATCAAAACATGATAAAATAAAACACACCTAAAACAAAAATAAAATAAACCTAAAAGAAATTAAAATAAAAACTAAATAAAAATCTAAACGTGAAAAATAAACCTAAAAATACAACCAATTTATTGATAGTACTATCTTTGAATTCTTTGGAGACAACAATCCCCTACTTTAATCGAGAGTATTCTTAAGGGATTCATTTTTCTTAAGATGTAATTAATTATGGAGGCTTGCCTCTATAGGGAACTTAATAAACTTGGTTTAAATAAAACTTGCTTTACTTTTCCAAGTAAAGTATGGAAAAATCTTTGGTATATTCGAAGACCATCATGCCTTAGGAGTCCTTATCAGATGATTAGGCCATCGTAGGATAGTGATTTCTATCTTTCAAGATAGTGCACTATTCCTTGATGTCATACCGATCCTCAATAAGTCGATCGCATGATGTCCCCTCACATATACACACACAAACCGAAAATAAACATCACAAAACCTAAACACTAAACCTAAATCCTAAACCCTAGGCCACCTAAACCAAGATCTAAAACCAAAAGCCTAGACCTCCCTAGGCCCCAGGCCCTAGGCCTAAACCTAGGCTCAGGTTCTGGAGTGGTGAGCCCTAGGCCATGACTGGGCCTTCCACAGGCCTGCAGATCCAGGCATGACTGCAGGCCTGAGCTGCCAGCCAGGCTAACTGGGCCCTAGGCCCTGGGCCCAGCCTGACTGCCTGGGCCTAGGCTGGGCCCTGGGCTGGGCCCTGGGCCTGAGCCTGGGCTGGGCCTGACCTGGCCCCAGGCCCTGGGCTAGATGACCTACAGGCCCTGGGCCTGGAGCTGGGCCCAGGCTGAGGCTGACTGAGCCAGGCCCTGGGCCAGATGAGCCTGGGCCTGGGCCTGGGCCTGGGGCTGGCCTGGGCTGAGCCTGGGCCCTGGGCACAGGCTGGCCTAGGGAGAGCCCTACTAGGCTGGGCCCTGGGCAGGCCTGAGCCCTGGGCTGAGCCTGAGCTAGGCCTGGGCTGAGCCCTGGGAGGCCCTGGGCCCTGATCTGGGCCTGGGCCTGAGCTGGGCTGGGGTTTGGCCCTGAGCCTCAGGCCAGGCCTGGGCTGACCCAGGCTGGCCTGGGCCCAGGCTGGGCCAAGGCCTGCCTGAGCTGGGCCCTGAGCCCTGAGCAGGCTTGAGCCCTGGGAGCCCAGGCCCTGGGCCACTGGGTGGGCCTAGGCCCTGGGCTGGGGCCCCCAGGCCTGGGCCCTGAGCAGGCCTGGGCTGGTAGGCCTAAGCAGGCCCTGGGCCCCTGGGCCCTGGGCTGGGCCTGAGTGGCCCCAGGCCCTAGGCCAGGCTGAGCCTGGGCCCTAAAGCAGCCACTGGGCCTGGGCTGGGCCCTAGGCCCTGGGCTGACTGAGCTGGGCCCTGAGCCCTGAGCCCTGGGCTAAATAACCCACTAAACCCTAAGCTAAATTAAACTTAAACTCTAAACCCAAAAAACCACTACAGGCCTCATCCAAGTGCTCAGATTTCCCTTTCCCCCTCTTTTTTTTTAGTTTTGGCTGCTTCTATTTTGTGTGATTCTCATTGGATTCCTTCTTGAATCGATAGTCACTATCCTATTACATGTTTTCATTTGAGTAATATATGGCTTCTTCCCGATGATTCATTGGGAAAAGCGAAGGATCCTATGGATCTTGTTATGGCATCAACTATCTTGGCTTTAATTACTTTGAAATCATTCAAAGACATTCCCATTTGTATTTCTCTCCCCAATATGAAAACTTCATTTCATTAACCATCAATTCCTTTTTATTGTGGGTGCTTTATTTGGTCAGCCATTATAAATTGACCAGACAACATCTATAAAATCTTATCCTTTAGTGGCTAGAATCCTTGTTGGATTGGACATTGCTAAGAAACACCCTAAAGAAATTTGATTGGTATATGAAAATTAAAGTTATATTGAAAGAATTGAATTTGAAAATTTCCACGTCATTTGTTCTCACTATAAAATCCATGGGTGCGATAATTTTTGAATGCTTCATTCTTCATCCTCACCTAATAAAATCCACAGGAAACTTCTATTCCTAACCTAGGCGATCACTATTAAATATCAAAAGCTACATCAAAAAAGGAATTTTGAATGTTCTTAATAAGGATATTTTACCTCTTACTTCTTCTATGCAGTTGAAGGCTTCTAATGTGAGCAATAATTTTTTTTCTAAACTTTTGGATGATGATTCTATTTCCTCCGATTCAATCCCTACATCCTTGCTAGCTTTGATTGATGAAAATGAAGTTTTGTTTGAGAATATAAATGAGGATATTAATGTTATGCATCATTCAAATTCAATGGATAATATGGCTTTAATACCTCATGATAATCAGGTTGAAAAATTGATTCTATTTTCCAGAGGATGATTTAAATTCTCAAAAGATTTGGCTTTGTCTAATAATTTGGGTCATGAAAAAGAAGTGCTTGGTGTTCACACTTGCCTTTTAATAAATTTGTTTATGCTCTTTCTCTCTTGCTATTCCCGATGCTCATTTGGCTTTAATAAATTCTAATGTCTTGGAAGAAGGAGAACTCATTTCTAATCAGAAGATTTCTTTTAAATCTATGACTAATGTTGCTAAATCCTTCTCAGATGATGATTATATGGAAAAAAAAATGGTTTCCAAACTTATCATGCTAAAAGAAGAAAATGTTAAAAATCCCAAATTCTATTGCTATACGACCTCCCTCTCCTCTCTTAATTAACCTTTTCTTAACCCTTTTTTATTTCTTTATGTTTAATTTTATTGTTTGGAATGTTAGAGGATCAACCCTCTCTATTCATGTATTAGAAATCTATGTATACATAATATTTCTTTACTTATTTTTCTAGAGCCTCTTATTCATGCTAACAAAATTAACCATGTTGCTAGAATGATCGATTTCAATAACTTTATCTCTAATGTCAGTAATAAGATTTAGTGTTTTTGGAATAACTTTGTAGAGGTTTCTATTCTTGATGATTTTCAAAAAGTTGTCAATGCTCAAATCTCTTATGGTGATTATTGTGTTTTGGGCTTAGATCTGGTAGAAATCTTCTTTGGGATAATTTGAGGAATTTTGCTACCTCTGCCAATAAACCTTGGTTTGTTGGTGGTGATTTCAACACTATTTTATTCACTTCTAAACAAAGTGGTGGTTTCTCTCCTAATATTCATTCCATTGAAGAATTTTCTAATATGATCCTTGATTATAATTTGATTGATGTTGGTTTTAAAGTTTGTAGTTATACTTGGTAAAACTCTAGACATTGATAAAGGTTGGATCAGATTCTTTTTAATACTAAATGGCATATTACTTCTATCAATCATTTAAGCAGAACCTTATTTGATCATGCTCCTCTTTTGGTTTCTAGTAAAGATAATTAAAATAGTTTAAAAACCTTCTCTCCTTTTAGATTTTTGAACATGTGGATTTAGCAAATTAAATTTTTTAATGTTGTGGCTAATAATTGGAAAGCTCTTTTACATGTTGATAATTTGATTATGGGGATGAATAGACTTTAGTTTAAGCTTAAATGACTTAAGCAAAATCTGGGTTGGTGGAACAAGCATTATTATAATAACCTTTTTACTAATATCAAGATATGGAAAAATTGGTGATCTTGAGGTCTCTATTATGTCGATCCTTCTAAGATTAAGGACTTGAGGTGAAAGATAAACTTTTTAATTTTCAAAATATGAAGGAGACTTATTGGCTTCAAAAAGCTACTAGTAAACATATTACGAATTGTGATAGGAATACTAGGTATTTCCATGCTTTTGTTATTAAAAAGAGATCTTTAAATAATATTAATAAAACTTAAAGATGGCAATGGAGAATGGATTATGGAGAATAATGATATTAAGGTTTTGATTATTAATTACTTTAGAAATATGCTTAATAAGAGTTGCTCTTATGAAGCTATTTCTAAACCACACTTGATTCCTTCTATTATTAGCAATGATGACAATGATTTGCTTACTATTATGCTTAATGAAGATGAAATTTTTAAAGTTCTTAATAGCATGAACATGGATTTTTGTTGTGGAGGGTTTCACTACTCAATTTTTTCAAAATTGTTGGTTTATTATTAAAATGATTTGATTGACATTGTGGTTGATTATTTTTAATGGTAATCCTTTTCATAGATATTTTTCTAGCACTTATATTGTTCTCATACCCAAGAAAGATAATCCAGACTATTGGAGTAATCTTAGACCTATTAGTCTTTGCACCTTCTTCAATAAGCTGATTTCCAAAATTCTTGCCATCAGGCTTAGTCTTTTACTTCATAAGATTATCTCTCTCAACCAAACTAGTTTTGTTAGAGGTAGATCTATTTCTGACAACATTTTACTTGCCGAGGAATTAATTCATGACTTAGATGCTAAGACTAGAGGTTGAAATGTTCTTTCCAAATTAGATATTACCAAAGCTTTTGATAATATCTCTTGGGATTTCCTTTTCCATATTATGAATTTATTTGGGTTTTCTAATAAATTTACTTTTTTTATTAAAACTTGTATTAATAATAATGCGGTTTTCTATTTTGCTTAATGGGAAAGCTTTGGGCTTCTTAACTTCCCATGGCTTAAGACAAGGGATCCTTTATCTCTTTATTTATTATTGTTGTTGTTGAGTACTTATCTAGGAGCATCAATGAGTTATTTTAAACAATCCTAGTATGTACTACAGAACTCTTGGTGGTCTTCCTATTTCCCACTTAAGCTTTGTAGATGTTTTCATTACTTTTGCAATGCTTCTATTCAACATATTAAGAACCTCAAGATTTTTTTAAAATAAATTTGGTAGAGAAAGTGGTCTTTCTATCAATGATAACAAAAGTTGTTTTATTATTTCTTCAAGTATCTCTAATAATAAAATTTATCAAATCCGCTATATTACTAATTTTAAACATGAACACTTACCTCTTAAGTACTAGGGTGCTCCTCTATTTAAGGGTCCAAAATGATCCCATATTTTTTATGAGTTAATTCAAAAAAATTTTAAATAAAATTTTTGTTTGGGAATTCCATTTACTTTCCTTTGGTGGCAGGCTCACTATTCTTAAAAGCACTCTCAATTCTATGCCTCTTTATTTGATTCAAACTATTATTCCCATAATTGTACTCTTATCATATTGATACTTAATAAATTTTTTTGGGATCCAATAATTCTATTAAAGAATGCATTGGACATCGCATAAATGTTGTGGTCCTTTGGGTGAAGGTGGTCTTGGTTGCAAACTTATTTGTGAAGCTATATGCCTTCTCTCATATGCTTTGGTGGAATTTTAAAAGAATGATAGCCTTTGGGCTAATTTTATGATGGAAAAATATTGTTAGGTAAACACCCTATCTATGCTTATAAAGTTGGTGACTCTACAATTTGGAAAATGCTTTGCTCCATTAAATGAGTTGTTGAATCATTAATATCTTGGGGTATTCATTCAATCACTTCTTTCTTTTGGCAAGACAATTGGATTGGAAATGGATCTTTTGACTCCCTATGATCAACACACTCTTCTGTTGCAATCAAAGTTAACTCTTTTTTGGCTTAATAACAATTGGAATGAAAACAAACTTGAGAACTACATTCCTATTTCTATTTTTGACAAGTTTTACAACATCATTATCTTTTCTAATAAACCTGATCAAATTCTTTTCAAGCTCTCTTACAATGGTGATTTTGTTCTTAAAGAGGTTTGGAAATTTATTATAAATAAACAAAACACCTCTAATGTTTTCATTAAACTTTGGAACAATATCATTTCCATTTCTTATTCTATTTTAGCTTGGAGGATTTTGAATGACTTCATTCCTGTAGATTCTTTGCTCTAGCTTAAAGGGTTTTATTTACCTTCTAAGTGCTATTGTTGCTATCATATTGAAAATGTTAATCATGTTTTTATCAATGGTGCTATTACTTCCAAACTTTGGATATGGTATGATGATTTATTTAACACTAACTATTTTCATGGCTCAATTTCGTTATATCAACTTCTTGAAGTTTGTTTCCATAAAACATTGAAAGGTCATATGAAAGTTTTAATTTTTATTACCCTTATTTGGTTCATTTGGATGGATATAAATGATGCTAAATATCGAGGCATTCTTATGAACCATAAAAGGATCCTTGCTAGAACTAAAGAAATAATTATTGCTTTATTTAATGCAAATTTAATTAGTAATCTTCAATTTAGAGGTGATAAATTTGTAGCTGAGAAATTTGGTATCACTTTGCATGATGACCCTTCCTACAAGAGTATTAGGATTATACATTGGATTAAGCCTAAAGAAAATTTTATTAAGATCAATACTAATGGTTTCATTTCCCTAATAAATATGGTTGTGGTGGAATTCTTAGGGATTCTAAAGGTATCATTTGTGCTTTTTCCTACCCTCAAAGCTTGTTCTTATTTATCTTTGAGCTCATTGCATTAATAAAGCTAATGATATTTGTTTAAGCAAAACATCTTTAATATGAGGATTGAAGTTGATGCTGTTCTTTTACATGATATTCTCAATACTAATAAAATGGGGAATGCTGACTTATTTTATCGTCTTAATCACACTAATATGGTTCTTTCTCAAGTTTGTTACAAAATTTCTCACATTCTTTGTGAAGCTAATGCTTATGTAGATTTCCTGGCTAATTTGTTAGCTGAATTAAATGAGCTCACTTTATTTGGTAACCATAGCTTACTTAAACAACTGCATGGTCTGGTCAATCTAGATAACACTAGACTACCTTACCTTAAATTTTAACTTTCGGTTATTTTATTGATCATATTGCTATGGTGGTTTTATTCAGTCTATTTTTAGGTTGGTTTTTTTTTATGCTTCCCTTAGGAAGAATTGTTTTTTGCAGTTTTTTTTAGGGTCCTGGTCAATCTCACTTTATATGAAAGCTGCCTTGTTGGTTTTAGTTTATTTCAAAACTTAAACCCCCTTCCTCTTTACCCCATTGTATACTTGACTGACCCTTATTTGGGTCATAGTGGTGTTATTTTTAATTAGTTTTCTTATCCTCTAGGACTGGTGGTTTTTTTCTATGGCTTACGCTATGCTTCTTTTGTCACACAACTAGTGATGTTTTGGGGGTCTCCTGTTGAGTTATGTTTGTTCTTGATTTTGGCCTACCCCTTATACTAATTGATGTTGGGTTTGCCTCAAGTTTTGGCTGGTTGTTACCTTATTTGAATTGGATTTTTGGCTGTAATGGTTGGTTCTGCTAAATGCTGTAATTTGCTTCTTCCATCTACCTGACTATTTTGGGTGGTCATTTTTTCATGGCTACTATTAGTTTCTTCTGGTTTGGCTTAGTTTTGGGGTTTTTGGTGGTTGATGTTCTTCTTTACTGGTTTCTCTTGGGGGCTTCTACTGGTTGGTTTTTCCCTCTGCCTTGTGGATTAGAGGTAGCTTTTTTGTAGTTGTTGCCCTCTTATTTTCTCTTTTGTGGTGATTATCTACTCTTTAGGGTTCGGAAGGGGCTTTGTTTGCCTCTGGCCATGTTCCTTTCTTCGTTGATTTGCTGCTTATGGTTGGGTGGTTCTCTTTGGCATTTTAGACTCTAGTTTTTTGTCCAGCTAAGTGACTACAAATTTTGTGTCTTGGTTTTTTAGAGATCTCCAGGTGGGTTGTGGCTATGCCTACTATTGTTCTTTCCATCTATTTTGTGCTTTATATTGGGTTAACATCTTACTAAATTGCAACTTCTGCTGCTGTGTTTGGTTGTTGGGTCGCAGCTATTGGTCTCTTCAGAATTTGCTTAAGTTTGGTTTTTGTCAATTCTTTTTTGTTGTTTTCTTGGTTTGGGTTGATGTTTTCTTTTTGTTGGTTGTTTTCTTTGTTGGTTGGTATGAGGGCAGCTACTTTGTAGTTTTTTTTTTCTTCCAGACTTGGGTTTTTGTTTACTAGAGGAGATGGTTATGGCTATTTCTGTCTATGCTTGGTTTCTTGGTATTTGCTCCTCGATTGGATTGGTGCAGTTTTCTTTGAGGGTTGTGGCTCTCTCTGGCTTGGTGTCTTGCCATTGGATGTTGTCTTGCCTTGGATGCTTGTGCCTTGGATTGGTGTCTTGGGATTTAGATTGGTTGTTAGTATTGAATTGCTCTGGTTTATTTTGCTCTCCGATATTTGCATCTTTATCAGTGGTGTTGGATTTGCTATATTTCCTGCTGCCTTGGTGGTGGTTTTGATGGTAATTTTTAGATGCCCTCTTGGTCTCTCTATAGCTTTCCTCTCTCTGGTGCTACTTATCTTCTACTATTTTGCTATTTGGGTGGAGGTTTTGCCCTTAGATTTGCATTACTATTGCTCTGCAGATAGGCGTGGGTTTTTGTTATGCCTTTGGGGTTATTTTTGTTGGCTTGTGTTGTTACCTCAATTCTTGCTGACTGCTCCTTTTTTGTGTTTCTCTTCCTTTTGGTGGTGGCTTTGGTGGAATTATGCCTTGGTTCTTTTAGCTTAGCCATTGATCCTACTGTAACTTCTAAGGTGCTAGCTTTATGTGATTGGTCTATTATGGGTTTTGGTTGGTGGGTTGGCTGCTGGCTGGCTACTTTCTCTATTTGTTTGGTGCGGACACGGGTCACTATGGGCTATTTTCCTTGGATGGTTTGCTTATATCGGTATCTTTGGCTATGATGGCATTGATGTTTCTTCATATCTTCTCTCGATTGGTAGCATTACATATGACTATAACACTTCTCGAAGTTTGGATGCTCATATGTATTGTTGCACTGAGATGATCTTAACTGAGCCCAAGCCTTCTCTTTCTCAACTCTCTCTAAATTGTTTACTTTATCCTTTTCCCTTGAGCTATGATAATTTCCTTTGTAGTGTTTTGCAAAATTCTTTTGCAGGTTGGAACTTTATAGATGGAATGAGCTATACTCAGTCAACTCAAATGTTGTTATTGTGGATCTTATTTATCTTGCTTTCTCAAAGGGATCAAGAGCTGCTTCTGAATAGTCCTTTTACTACTTTTATGAGTTGTAATAGTTTTACTTTGTGTCTTTTTCTCATATGCTTTTTAGCTATTGTATTTGTTTTTATTTTTCTTTTGTTTCTTTTCCTTTTCTAGTGTACTTAGATGGGGTTTGGCTCTTTAGGTTTCTTGTAGCTCACGAGTAGTAGAACTTTGAGCTTACCCTATTAAGGACATTGTATCTTTTCCTTTTATGGTAATAAAATTCAAACTTTTCCCAACAAAAAATAACCCCAAAACCCTAAACCCTAAACCCTAAAATCTATAAGCCTAAACCCTAAAACCTAAACCCTAAAACTTGCAACCCTAAACCCTAAACCCCAAACCCTAAATCCTAAATTCTAAACCCTAAACCCTAAACACTAAATCGTAAACCCTAAAAACCTAAAAACCTAAACCTAAACTTAATAAAACCAAAAAATAAAATAAATAAATAAACCTAAACATAAACAAAATAAATAAAATAAAATAAAAACCTAAACTAAATCCTAAACCTAAACCTAAACCAAAAAATCAAATAAAATAAAATAAACTAAACTAAAATAGTAAATAAAAAACTTAAACTAAACTAAAACAAAATAAAGTTAAAAATAAAAATTCTTAATAAAATCAAACTAAACCTATAATAAAAAATAAAATAAACCTACTATAAAATAAAAAAACTAAATAAAAACCTAAGCCTAAAAAATAAAACTAGAAATAAAATCTAAAAATAATAAAAAATAAAGCCTACAGCCAAAACTAAAAAAAAAACATAATCTTAAAATTAAAAAAAAAAAATAAACCTAATCTAAAATAAACTAAATTAAAATAAATAAAACGTAAACCTAAACCTAAAATAAACAAAACATAAACCTAGACCTAAACTAAATAAAATAAAATAAACTAAAAATAAATGTGAACCTAAACTAAAAAATAAAACTGAAAAATAAACCCCAAACCTAAACCTAAAAAAATAAAATAAAAACCTAAACCAAAACTTAAAAATAAAAAATAAAATTAAACCTGAAAAATAAAAGAAAAATAAAACTAAACTAAAAAATAAACCTAAATCAAAAAAATAAACTAAAATAAAAAACCTAAACTAAAATAAATAAACCTAAAAGTAAATAAACTAAACTAAATAAAAGTAAAAATAAACCAAAATAAAAATAATAAATAAAATAAAATAAAATAAACGAAAATAAATAATAAATATGCTAAATAAACTAAATAAACCTAAACCTAGAAGTTTACTTAATTTAAATAAAAAAATCCTAAACGTTAAACACTATACCCTAAAACCTAAACCTTAACCCTAACCCTAACCTCTAAACCCCAAACCCCAAACCATAAACCCCAAACCATAAAAAAACCTAAACCCTAAACCCTAAACCATAAATCCTAAACCTTTACCCTAAATCTTAAAACCCTAAACCCTAAACTAAGCATAAGCCCTAAGCTAACCTTAAACCCTAAAACTTAAAAACCCTAAACCCTAAACACTAAACACTAAACCGTAAATCCTAAACCCTAAACCCAAAACCCTAAACCCTAAACCCTAAAACACTAAACCCTAAACCCTAAAATCCTAAACCCTAAACCTTAAACTTAAACCTAAATAAACCTAAACCTAAAATAAAATAAAACTTAAAACCTAAAAAATAAAATTTAAAATAAAACTAAACAAAAAATAAACTAAACCTAAACATAAACCAAAAAAAACTAAAATAAAAAAATAAAATAAATAAATAAAATAAACCTAAAAAATAAAATAAATAAAAATAAATAAATAAACTAAATAAACCCTAAATTTAAACCTAAATCCTAAACCTAATAAACTTAAAACTAAACCTTAAACCCTAAACCCTAAACACCCTAAAGTTTTAACTTAAACCTAAACTATAAAACTAAACCTAAACCTTAAACCCTTAAATTAACCCTAAACTCTAAACTCCAAACCCTAACCCTAAACCTAAAAACCCTAAATCTAAACCTAAACCTTAAATCCTTAACCTAACTCCTAAAGCTCTAAACCTTAAAACCTAAAACTAAACTAAACCTAAATTTAAACCTAAACCTTAAACTCCTAAACCTAAAGTTTAAACCTAAACTCCTAAACCTAAAACCTAAATCCCATAAACCTTAAAACCTTAAACTCCTAACCCTAAACCTAAACCTTAACCATAATCCATAAACCCTAAACCCTAAACCCTAAACCCTAAACCTATACCCTAAACCCTAAACCTTAAACACTAAACCCTAAATGCTAAACCCTAAACCCTAAACCCTAAAATAGTAAACCATAATTCTCAAACCCAAAACTCTAAAATCCCAAACCCTAAACACTAAACACTAAACCAGAAGCCCTAAAAACCTAAAAACCTAAACCAAAATTAAATAAAACCTAAAAATAAAATAAATAAAAAATCTTAAACCTAAGTAAAATAAAAAATTAAATTAAATAAAAACCTAAACTAAAACCTAAACCTAAACTTAAATCCAAAAATAAAATAAAATAATTAATAAAAACTAAACTAAATTAAAATAAATAAAAACCTAAACGAAACTAAAAAAAATAAAATAAACCTAAAAGTAAAAAATAATTAAGTAAAATAAAAACAAAACCTAAAATAAACATTAATTAAATTTAAAATAAAATAAAATAAAAATTGAATAAAAACCTAAACCTAAAAAATAAACCTGAAAATAAATAAAAAATAAAACTTAAACTTTAAACTAAAAAAAAATCAAACTTAAAATAAAAATAAAATAAATAAACTACACAAAAATAAACCAAACCTAAACCTAAACCTAAAATAAACTAAACCTAAATGAAAATCAAAACTAAATAAAATAAACTAAACTAAAATAAACTTAAACCTAAACTAAAAATAAACCTAAATAAAACCTAAAACCTAAACCTAAAAAAAAAAAAATAAATTAAACTAAACCTAATCCAAAATAAAAAATAAACCTAAACATAAAAAATAAAATAAAATAAAACTAAACTAAAAAAAAAACCAAAACATAAACCTAAAACTTTAAAATAAACTAAAATAAAAACCTAAACTAAAATAAATAAACCTAAAAAAAATAAACTAAACTAAATAAAAATAAAAATGAACTTAAATAAAAATGAAAGATAAAATAAATTAAAATAAATAAAAAATAAACTAAATAAACATAAACCAAATGATTTACTTAATTTTAAAAAAAAGTAAAAAAAAATAACTTAAAAAAAACCCTAAACCCTAAACCATGAACCCTAACCCTAACGCTAAACCTTAAACCCTAAATCCTAAATCCTAAAACCCAAACCCTAAACAACCCTAAACCTAAAACCCTAAACTCTAAACTCCTAAACTATATAAACCCTATATTAAACCCTAAATAATAAAACCTAACCTTAAACTATAAACCCTAAACTTTAAACCTTAAACCCTAAACCTAAACTAAACCTAAACTTAAACTTAAACCTAATCTTAAACCTTAAACTAAACCCTAAACCCTAAACACTAAACCCTAATCCCTAAACCCTAAACCTTAAACCCTAAAATCGTAAACCATAAAGCCTAAACCCCAAACTATAAACCCTAAAACCCCAAACCCTAAACCTTAAACCCTAAACCCTAAACCCTAAACTTTAAACCCTAAAAACCTAAAAAATAAGCCTAAATGAAATAAAACCTAAAAATAAAATAAATATAAAAACCTAAACTTAAATAAAATAAAAAAGATGAACTGAACTAAAATAAAGTACATAAAACCTAAACTAAACTAAAAAAATAAAATAACCTATAAATAAAAAAAATAAAAAATAAAAATTTAACTTAAAATAAATATTAATTAAACCTATAATAAAATAAAATAAAATTGAATAAAAACTAAACCTACAAATTAATTCTAAAATAAATAAAAAAGAAAACCTAAGCCATAAACTACAAAAAACTTAAACCTAAAAGAAAAATAAATTAAACAAAATAAAATAAACTATACTGTACTAAATAAAAGCTAAACCTAAATCTAAAATAAACTAAACCTAAACCTAAACATAAACTAAATAAAATATAATAAACTAAAAATAAACCTAGCCTAAACAAAAAAATAAAAGCTAAAAATAAACCTAAAATAAACCTAAAACATAAACTTGAAAAAATAAATTAAAAACTTAAACCTAAGCATAAAAATAAAAAATAAAACCTAAACGTAAAAAATAAAATAAAAATAAAAATAAACTAAAATAAACCTGAACATAATATAAAAAAAATAAAACCTAAAAATAAACCTAAAATAAAAACCTAAAACCTAAACCTAAAAAAATAAAATAAAAACTAAACTTAAACCTAAAAATAAAAAATAAAACCTAAACCTAAAAATAAAATAAAAATAAAACTAAACTAAAAAATTAACCTAAACCTAAACCTAGACCTTAAAATAAAGTAAAATCAAAAACCTAAACGAAAATAAATAAACATAAAATAAATAAACTAAATTAAATAAAAATAAAATGAACCTAAATAAAAATAAAAAAATAAAATAAACTACAATAAAACAACAAAATAAACTAAACAAACAAAATAAACCTAAATATACTAATTTACTTAATTTTAAAAATAAAGAAATAAATAAACCTAAACACCCCAAACCCTAAACCCTAAACTAAATCCTAAAACTACCCTAAACCCTAGACCTTAAATGCTAAACCCTAAACCCTAAACAACCCCAAAACCTAAAACCCTAAACTCTAAACCCTAAACCCAAACCCTAAACCCTAAATTATAAAGCCTAAATCCTAAACCATAAACCCTGAACACTAAACCCTAAATCGTAAACCCTAAACCCTAAACTAAAACTAAAAAATAAAATATCCCTAAACCCTAAACCCTAAACCCTAAACCTTAACCATAAACCCTAAACCCTAACCTACCTGGAGGTGATATGATGGTGGTTGGGAGGAAAAATTTGGAGGTGGGGGATCTAGAGGTGTTGATAGATCTAGAGGTCGGTGGAAAGCAGGAGGAGCGGCGGAGGTTACAACCATGGTGGTGGTGATCGTGATATGATGGCAAATTTTGCAACTCTAGAGATGAGGGTGGTTCTGATGGGAATTAGAGAAACTGAAGAATGACTGATCTAACCTATAGATTATGGAAATGTATCTTTACAGTAGAGACAGATCTAGTTATGTAAAGTTTTTATTTTCTCCATGCGTGCTCATTTTTTATTTATATCAGCACCTGTGTCTTAGAAAACTTGGTCTCTTACATGGTTGATGAAATCCAAAAGAAAAAATGTTAAATCTGAATTTGTTCTCTATTAAAAAAAAATCCTAAACCCTAAACCCTAAACTTTAAACCCTAAAAACCCAAAATACCCTCAAACCATAAACCCTAAACCCTAAACCCTAATCCCTAAACCCTAAACTAACCTAAATCCTAAATTATAAACCCTAAACCCTAAACTAACCTAAACCTTAAACCCTAAACTCTAAACCCTAAAACCTAAATAGTAAACCCTAAACCCTAAATTAAAAAACCC
This sequence comes from Cymbidium sinense, assembly GCA_021442155.1. Lineage (NCBI taxonomy): Eukaryota > Viridiplantae > Streptophyta > Magnoliopsida > Asparagales > Orchidaceae > Cymbidium > Cymbidium sinense. The sequence goes on from JAKCPB010000092.1 coordinate 65,826, forward strand.
TAAAAACCTAAACATAAAATAAAAATAAAAACCTTAAAATAAAATAAAATAAAAACTAAATAAAAACTTAAACCTAAAAAATAAATCTAAAAATAAAACCTGAAAATAAAACCTAAACATTAAACTAAATATAAACCAAAACCTAAAATAAATAAAATAAAATAAACTTAAACCTAAACTTAAATAAATAAAACCTAAACCTAATCCCTAATCCCTAAACCCTAAACCCTAAACCCTAAAACCCTAAACCATAAACCTTAAACCCTAAACCATAAACCCTAAAACTCCAAACCCTAAACCTTAAACCCTAAACCCTAAACCCTAAACACTAAACCATAAAAACCTAAAAAATAAACCTAAATGAAATAAAACCTAAAAAGTAAATAAATATAAAAACCTAAACCTAAAAAAATAAAAAATAAAATAAAATAAAAACCTAAACTAAAACCTAAACCTAAACCTAAAACTAAACTTAAACCTAAAAATAAAATAAAATAAAAAAGATGAACTAAACTAAAATAAAGTAAATAAAAACCTAAACTAAACTAAAAAAATAAAAGAAACATAAAAATAAAAAAAACTAAATAAAATAAAAATTGAACCTAAAATAAACATTAATTAAGCCTATAATAAAATAAAATGAAATTGAATAAAAACTAAACCTAAAAAATTAATCCAAAAAATAAATTAAAAGAAAACCTAAACCATAAACTAAACCTAAAAGAAAAATAAAATAAATAAAATAAAATAAACCAAAACTAAAATAATCTATACTATACTAAATAAAAGGTAAACCTAAACCTAAACATAAACTAAATAAAATATAATAAACTAAAAATAAACCTAACCTATACAAAAAAAATAAAACCTAAAAATAAACCTAAAACATAAACCTGAAAAAATAAATTAAAAATCTAAACCTAAACATAAACATAAAAGGTAAAATAAAAATAATATTAAACTAAAAATAAACCTAAACGTAATCTAAAAAAAATAAAACCTAAAAATAAACCTAAAATAAAAACCTAAAACCTAAACCTAAAGAAATAAAATAGAAACTAAACCTAAACCTAAAAATAAAAAAATAAAACCTAAACCTAAAAATAAAATAAAAATAAAACTAAACTAAAAAATTAACATAAACCAAAACCAAAACCTTAAAAATAAAATAAAATAAAAAACCTAAATTAAAATAAATAAACTAAACTAAATAAAAATAAAAATGAACCTAAATAAAAATAAAAAAATAAACTGCAATAAATACTAAATAAACTAAATAAACCTAAACCTACTAATTTATTAAATTTTAAAAAATAAATAAATAAATTAACCCAAAAACCTAAACCCTAGACCCTAAACCCTAAATCCTACATCTATACCCAAAATCATAAAACCTAAACCTTAAACCCTAAAATCTTAACCCTAAACAACCCCAAACCCTAAAACCCTAAATTGTAAACCCTAAACCCTAAACCCAAACCCTAAACCCTAAATCATAAAGCCTAAATCTTAAACCATAAACCCTGAACACTAAACCTTAAACCCTAAAATCATGGAACCTAAACCCTAAACCCTAAACTAACCCTAAACATTAAGTTACCCCTAAACCCTAAACCCTAAACACTAAAGCCTAAAAACTAAACCCTAAACCTTAACCATAAACCCTAAACCCTAACCCTATTGAAGGTGCTGGTTGATATGATGGTGGTTATGGAGGAGGTGGTTATGGAGGAAAAATTTGGAGGTGGGGAACCTAGAAGTGCTGATGGATTTAGAGGTGCTGGTGGATATGGAGGTGGTGGTTATGGAGGCAGGAGAAGCGATGAAGGTTACAACCATGGTGGTGGCTGAGGGATAGATCTGGGATATGATGGAGGATTTCGCTACTCTAAAGATGAGGGTAGTTCTGATGGGACTTGGAGAAACTGAAGAATGATTGATATGACCTATTTCTTATGGAAATGTGTTTTTACAGTAGAGACAAACCTAGTTATCTAGGGTTTTTTATTTGCTCTCTACGTGCTAAATTTTTATCTATATCATCACCTGTATCTTAGAAAACTTAGTCTCTTACATGGTTGATGAAATCTAAAAGAAGAATTATTGAATCTGAATTTGTTCCGTAAACCCTCAAACCATAAACCCTAAACCCTAAACCCTAAACTAACCTAAACCCTAAACCCTAAACTAACCTAAACCCTAAACCATAAACCCTAAACACTAAATCCTAAATAATAAACCCTAAACCCTAAATTAAAAAACCCTAAACCCTAAAATAAAACCCAAACATAAAATAAGAATAAAAACCCTAAAATAAAATAAAATAAAAGCTAAATAAAACCTAAACTAAAAAATTAAATCTAAAAATAAAACCTAAAAAGAAAACCTAAACGATAAACTAAATATAAACCTAAACATAAAACAAACAAAATAAAATAAACCTAAACATAAACTAAAATAAACTAAACTAAAATAAATAAAACTTAAACCTAAACCTAAAATAAACTAAACCTAAACCCCAAATTAAATTAAATAAAATAAATTAAAAATAAACCTAAACCTAAACTGAAAAATAAAACCTAAAAATAAACCTAAACTAAAAACCTAAACCTAAATCTAAAACTAAAAATAAAAAATAAAACATAAACTTAAAAAATAAAATTAAAAAAAAACTGTAGTAAAAAATAAACCTAAACCTAAACCTAAATCGAAAAAATAAACAAAACAAAAAACCTAAACTAAAATAAATAAATATAAAATAAATATACTAAATTAAATAAAAATAAAAACAAACCTAAAAAAATAAAATAAATAAAATAAAATAAAATAAACTAAATAAACCTAAACCTAGTAGTTAACTTAATTTTAAAAAATAAATAAATAAACAAATAAATAAATTCCTAACCCTAAACCCTAAACACTGAAACTAACCCAAAACCTTAAACTGTAAACCCTAAACTTACAACCCTAACCCCTAAACCCTAAACCCTAAAACCCTAAACCCTAAATCAAAAAAAATAAAATAAAATAAAATATAAAAATAAAATAAAATAAAATAAAAAAACCTTAAACCCTAAATCTTTAATCCTAAAGAGAAACCCTTAAACCTAAAACCCTAAACCCTAAATCTTACACCCTAAACCCTAAACCTACAACCCTAAACACTAAACACTAAACCCAAAACCCTAAACCCTAAACCCCAAACCCTAAACCTCAAACCCTAAAAACATAAAAACCTAAAAACTTAAACCTAAACTAAATAAAACCTAAAAATAAAATAAATAAAAAACCTTAACCTAAATAAAATAAAAACCTAAACTAAAACCTAAACCTAAACCTAAAAATAAAATAGAAACTAAATTAAAATAAAATAAATAAAAACCTAAACAAAATTAAAAATTAAAATAAACCTAAAATGAAAAACCAAAATATAATAAAAACTAAACATAAAATAAAAATAAAATAAACCTAAAATAAAATAAAATAAAAACAAAATAAAAACCTAAACCAAAAAAAAAACCTAACAATAAATAACAAATAATACCTAAACCCTAAACCAAAATACAAAACATAAACCGATAATAAGAAAAATAAAATAAACATAAACCTAAACTAAAATAAACTAAATAAAACCTAAATGCTAATCCCTAAACCTTAAACCATAAAACCCTAAACCCTAAAAAAAAATTAACATATAAACCCTAAACTTAAACCTTAAACCCTAAAACACTAAACCTCTAAACTCCTAAACCTAAAACCCTAACCCTAAACCAAAACCCCTAAACCTAAACCCTAAACTCCTAAACTTAAACTTAAACCCTAAACCTAACTACCCTAAACTAACTAAACTCCACCCTAAACTCTAAACCTAAACCCTAAATAATAAACCTAAAGTTTTAAACACTAAACCTTAAACCTAAACCTTAACTCTAAAACCTAAAGCACTAAACCCTAAACCCTAAACCCTATAACTAAACCTTAACCCTAAACCCTAAACTTTAAAAACCTAAAAACCTAAACCTAAACTAAATAAAACTTAAAAATAAAATAATTAAAAAGACCTAAACCTAAATAAAATAAAAAAATAAAAAAAATAAAAACCTAAACTAAATTAAAATAAATATAAAACCTAAACCTAAAAATAAATTAAGATAAGAAATAAGAAAATAAAACAAAATATTTAAAACCTAAACAAAACAAAAAAGTAAAATCAACTTAAGAATAAAATAAATAAATAAATAAAAAATAAACCAAAACAAAATAAAATAAAACTAAATAAAAACTTAAACTGAAAATAAATTAAAAATAAAACCAAACCCTAAAAAAAAATACCTAAACCTAAATAAAAATAAAATAAACCTAAACCCAAACTAAAATAAATTAAACTAAAATAAATAAAACCTAATCCTAAACCTTAAATAAACTAAACCTAACCCCTAAACCAAAACTAAATAAAATAAAATAAACTAAAAATAAACCTGAACCTAAACTAAAAAATAAAACCTAAATATAAACCTAAAATAAAAACCTAAAACCTAAAAATAAAAAAAACAAAATAAAAACCTAAACCTAAAAATAAAAAATAAATCCTTAACCAAAAAAATAAAATAAAAATAAAACTCAACTAAAAAAGAAACCTAAACCTAAAAATAAATAAAAATAAAAAACTTAAACTAAAATAAATAAACCTAAAATAAATAAACTAAAATAAATAAAAATAAGAAATAAAACTAAATAAAAATAAGAAAAATAAAGTAAACTAAAATAAACAATATAATATACTATACTCTAAACCTAAACCTAATGGTTTACTTAATTTAAAGATTAAAAACAAACCCTTAAACCCTAAATCCTAAACCTTGAACCTGCAGCCCTAAACCCCAAACCCTAAACCATAAACTAACCATAAACCCTAAACCCTAAATAAGAAAAAATAAAAAATAAAAAATCTCTAACCCTAAACCCCAAACCTAACCCTAAACTAAACTAAACCCTAAACAAATAAACCCTAAACCCTAAACCCTAAACTCAACCCTAAACCCTAAAACCTAAAACATAAACCTAAACCTAAACTAAACCTATACTTAAAATAAAATAAAATAAATAAAATAAATAAATTAACATAAACCTACTTTAATAAATTTAAAAAAGACATTAAACCTTAAACCCTAAACCTTAACCCTAAACTACAACTTAAACCTACAACCCTAAACCCTAAATCCTAAACCCTAAAACTAAACCCTAAACTAAAACCCTAAACCTAAAGCATAAACCCTAAAACCCTAAATCAGAACCTAAACCCTAAACCCTAAACCCTAAAACCTAAAGAAACTAAATAAATTAAAAATAAACCTAAACCCTAAACCCTAAACCCTAAAAACCTAAAAACCTAAACCTAAACTAAATAAAACCAAAAAATAAAATAAATAAATAAAACCTAAACCAAAATAAAATAAAAAAATAAAATTATATAAAAACATAAACTAAAACATAAACATAAAAGAAAAAAATAAAAAAATTAATAATTAAACTAAAATAAAATAAATAAAACCAACCTAAACTAAAAAAATTGAAATAAAATAAAACTAAACCTAAATGAAAATAAAATAAACCTAAACTAAACAAAATAAAAAAACTAAATAAAACCTAAATAAAAAAATGAAAATAAAATAAAAAAATAAAATAAAAAATAAATTAAACTAAAATAAATAAAAAAAATGAAATAAACCTAACTACTAACCCTAAACCCTAAAAAATACCCCTAAACCCTAAACAACCCTAAACCCTAAACCTAAAAAACCTAAAAAACTAAGCTTAAACTAAATAATCCCTAAAAACAAATAAATAAATAAACCTAAACATAAATAAAATAATAACATAAAATAAATTAAAAACTTAAGTTAAAACATCAACCTAAAAATAAAATAATATAAAAAACTAAACTAAAATAAAAAAATAATAAACCATAACTAAGCTAAGAAAATAAAATAAACCTAAAAGAACCTAAATAAAATTAAAACTAAATGTAAAATAAAAATAAAATAAACCTAAAATAAAAAGTAAATAAAAACCTAAACCAAAAATAAACAAAATAAAATATACCTAAACCTAAACTAAATTATACTAACTAAAATAAATAAAACCTAAACCTAAACCTAAAATAAATGAAACCTACACAAAAATAAAATAAAATAAACTAAAAATAAACCTAAACCTAAAATAAACTAAAATCAAACCTAAAAATAAATCTAAAATAAAAACCTAAAACCTAAGCATAAAAAAATAAAATAAAAACCTAAACCTAAACCTAGAAACAAAATATGAAACCTAAACCCAAAAATAAAATAACAAAACTAAAAAAGTAAACAACCTAAACCTAAACTTAAAAAATAAACTATAATAAAACCATAAAATAAAATAAATAAATCAAAAATAAATAAACTAAACTAAATAAAATAAAAATAAACCTAAATATAAATAAAAATAAAATAAACAAAAATTAGCAAAAAATAAACTAAAGAAACTAAATAAATCCAACCGGTTTTTTAATTGAAAACCACTATATCCTAAACCTTAAACCCTATATCCCAAACCCTAAACCCTAAAACTAACTGTAAACTCTAAACCTACAATGCTAAACCCTAAACTGACCCTAAACCCTAAACCATAAACCATAAATAAAATAAATAAATTATCATAAATAAATAACCCAGCTAAAACCCTTAACCCTGAACTAACCTTAAAATGTTAACCTACAACCCTAAACCCTAAAACCCTAAACCCTAAATTCAAACAATACAACCCTAAACCCTAAACCTTAAAACTTACAACCCTAAATCAGAAACCCTAAACCCCAAACCCTAAACCCTAAACCCTATACCCTAAAAACTTAAAAACCTAAACCTAAACTAAATAAAACCTAAAAATAAAATAAATAAAATACCTAAACCTAAAAAAATATTGAAAATAAAATAAAATAAAAACCTAAACTAAAGCCTAAACCTAAACCTAAACGTAAAATTAAAAATAAAATAAAATAAAAAATAAAAACTAAACTAAAATAAAATAAATACAAACCTAAACTAAACTAAATAAAATAAAATAAACCTAAAAATAAAAAACTTAAAAAAATAAAAAATAAACCTAAATAAAATTAAAAAATAAAATAAACTAAAATAAATTAAAAATAAACTAAATACACCTAAACCTACAAATTTTCTTAATTTAAAAAGAAATCCCTAAACTCTAAACCCTAAACCATAAACCTTAAATCCTAAACATTAAACCCTAAACCTAACCTAAAGTAACTAAATAAATTAAAAAAATAATCTTAAACCCTAAAACCTAATAAACTTAAACCTAATCCTAAAACCTAAGAATGGGCAGAACCTTGATGGCAAGAACATCACCGTCAACTAGGGTCGCCCAGATCCAACAAGGGAGGCGAAGGTAGAGGCGGTGGTTATCGCAATGGTGATGGGCAACTGGAGGTGCCGTGGATATGGAGGTGGACCGGTGGTGGTTATGGTGGCGTGAGGAGCGATGGAGGTTACAACTATGGTGGTGGTGGAGGATGATCGGGATATGATGGTGGATCCCCGCTACTGAGTGAGTGGTTCGGGATGGGAACTGAGAAACCAAGAATAAAACCTAAATCCTAAAAATAAAACCAAAATATAAATAAAAAATAAAATCTAAACCCTAAACTAAAAAAAAATCTAAACCTAAATTAAAAATAATATAAACAAAATAAACCTAAACCAAAACATAAACTAAAATATATTAAACTAAAATAAATAAAACTTATACCAAAACCTAAAATAAACTAAAGCTAAACCCTAAACTAAACTAAATAAAATAAAATAAAAATAAACCTAAACCTAAACCTAAGTAAAATAAAAAATAAAATAAATTAAAACATAAACTTCAACCTTAACCTAAACCAAAACATAAACTAAACTAAAAAATAAAACCTAAAAAAATTAGAAATGCAACCTAAAGTAAAATGAAATAAACTTAAAATAAATATAATAAAAACAAAATACAAACCTAAACCTAAAAAATAATACCTAAAAATAAATAAACATAAAACCTAAACCCTAAACTAAAAAAAAAACCTAAACCTAAAATAGAAAGAAAATAAACCTAAACCTAAACTAAAATAAACTAAACTAAAATAAGTAAAACCAAAATAGAAACCAAAATAAACTAAACCTAAACTAAATAAAATAAAATAAACTAAAAATAAACCTAATCCTACACAAAAATATAAAACCTAAAAGTAAACCTAAAATTTAAACCTAAAACATAAACATAAAAGATAAAATAAAAACCTAAATCTAAACCTAAGATTAAAAAATAAAACCTAAACATAAAAAAATAATAATAAAACTAAAGTAAAAAAATAAACATAAACTTAACTCTAAACCTAAAAAATAAACTAAAATTAAAAACCTAAAATAAAATAAATAAACCTAATTTAAATAAACTAGACTAAAATAAATAAATATAAAGCAAAATCAAAATTTAAAATATAATAAATAAAAAATAAATGAAATAAACCTAAACCTACAAGTTAACTTAATTTTAAAAAAATAAAAATAATAAAAATAAAAAAAACCCTAACCCTAAACCTGAAACCCTAAAATTAACCCTAAACCTACAACCATAAAACAAACCCTAAAGCCACAACCCTAACCTATAGCACTAAACCCTTAATAAATAAATAAAAACCCTAACCCTAAATCCTAAACCCTAAAACAAACCCTAAACCTACAACCTTAAACCCTAAAACTCAAAACCCTAAACCTAAAACCCTAAAACCTTCAACATTAAACCATAAACCCTAAACCCCAAAGCCTAAACCCTAAACCCAAAACCCAAAACCCTAAAAACCATAAAACCTAAACCAAAACTAAATTAAACCTAAAAATAATATAAAAAACTAAACCTAAATAAAATAAAATAAAAACTAAACCTAAAACCTAAACCAAAGCCTAAACACAAACCTAAACCTAAACCTAAACATAAAAATAACAAAATAAATAAAATAAAAATTAAACTAAAATAAAAAAATAAAAACATAAAATAAACTAAAAAAAAATAAAAGAAACCTAAAAATAGAAAACCTAAATAAAATAAAAACTATACGTAAGATAAAAAAGTAAACCTAAAATAAAATAAAATAAAAACTAAATAAAAACCTAAACCTAAAATATAAACTTAAAAATTAAACCTAAACAAAATAAAAAATAAAACCTAAACCATGAACCAAAAAAAACCTAAGCCTCAAATAAATAAAATAAAATAAACCTAAACCTAAATTAAATAAAATGAAATAAATAAAAAATAAAGCTATACCTAAAGTAAAAAATAAAACCTAAAAATGAACCTAAAATAAAAACCAAAAACCTAAACCTAAAAAAATAAAATAAAAACCTAAACCTAAATATAAAAATAAAAAATAAAACCTGAACCTAAAAAATAAAATAAAAATAAAACTAAACTTAAAAATAAATAAAAACTTAAACCTAAACCTAAACCTAAACCTAAAAAATAAACTAAAATAAAAAAATATAAACTAAAATAAATAAACCTAAATTAAATAATTTAAATAAAAATAAATAAAAAATAAACTAATTCAACCTAAATCTATCGGTTTGCTAAATTTTAAAAAAACCATAAATCCTAAATCCTAAATCCTAAAACCTAAATCCTAAACCCTAAACCTTAAACCCTAAAACTAACCCTAAATCCTAAACCTACAACCCTAAATTGTATACTAACACTAAACCCCAAACCCTAAATAAAAAAATTTCAAAAAATACTCTAACCCAAAACCCTAAACCCTAACCACTAAACCCTAAAACCCTAAACCATAAACCCTGAACCCTATGCCCTATACCCTAAAAGCTACAACCTTAAATCGTAAACCCTAAACCATAAACCGAAAACCCAAAAACCTAAACCCTAAAACCTTAAACCCTAAACTCTAACCCCAAACCCTGAATAGTAAACCCTAAACCCTAAACTAACCTTAAACTATCAACCTTAAATCCTAAACCTAAATGAAATAAAATTGGAACCAAAATAAAATCAAAAAATAAAATAAAATAAAAACATAAATTTAAATATAAACTAAACCTAAAATAATAAAAAAATTAGACTAAAATAAAATAAATAAAAACCTAAACTAAACTAAAAAAAATAAAAAACCTAAATAAAATAAAAACTAAACCAAAAATAAAAATAAAATAAGCCTAAAAAAATAAAATATAAACTAAAAAACCTAAAAATAAATAAAACCTAAAACCTAAACCCTAATCTAAAAAAACCTAAACCTAAAATAAAAATAAAATAAGCCTAAGCCTAAACTAAAATAAATAAATCCTAAAGCTAAACCTAAAATAAACTAAACCTAAACTAAAAGCCAAACTAAATAAAATAAAATAAACTAAAAATGAACCTAAACCAAAACTAAAAAATAAAACCTGAAAATAAACCTAAAATAAAAACTTAAAACCTAAACATAAAAAAATAAAATAAAAACCTAAACCTAACCCTAAAACAAAAAGATAAAATGGAAACCTAAAAAAATAAAATAAAAATAAACTATACTAAATAATAAATCTAAAGCTAAACCTAAAACAAAGAAGAAAACAATAAAACATAAACTAAAATAAATAAACTAAATTGAATAAGATTAAAAATAAACCTAAACAAAAAATAAAAATAAAATAAACTGAAATAAATGAAAAATAAACTAAATAAACTAAAAGAAGAAACTGAAGAATGGCGGTGGTGGCGGAGGGAGAGATCAAGGATATGATGGTGGATCCCGCTACTCGAGAGGCCGGGATGGTTCTGATGGGAACTGAAGAAACTGAAGAATGACCGAACCGATCTGCTGCTTATGGAACTTTGTCTTTATAGTAGAGATGATTCTAGTTATCTAGGGGTTTTAATTTGCTCTATGCATGCTCATTTCTTATCTATGTCATTGCTTTTATCTTAGAAAACTTGGTGTGTTACTTTGTTGATGAAATCAAAAAGAAGAAATGTTGAATCTAAATTTATTCTTTGTAAAAAAAAAACTAAAAACCCTAAACCGTAAACCATAAATCGTAAACCCTAACCCCATAAACCCTAAACCCTAAACCCTAAACCTTAAACCCTAAACCCTAAAGCTTAAACTTTAATCCCTAAACCCTAAAACCTACAACCCTAAGCACTAAACCCTAAACCATAAACCCCAAACCCTAAACCCAAAACCCTAAACCCTAAAACCTAAAACCTAAACCTAAACTAAATAAGAACTAAAAATAAAATAAATAAATAAACCTAAACCTAAATAAAATTAAAAAAATTAAAATTAAATAAAAACCTAAACTAGAACTTAAACATAAACCTAAAAATAAAATAAATTAAATTAATAAAAATAAACTAAAATAAATTAAATAAAATCATAAAGTAAACTAAAATATAAAATAAACCTAAGAATAAATAACCAAAATAAAATAAAAAACTAAACTTAAAATAAAAATAAAATAAACCTAAAATTAAATAAAATAAAAACCTAAACCTAAAAAAATAAACCTCAAATTAAAACCTAAATCCTGAACTAAAAAAAAAAACCTAAACCAAAAATAAAAATAAAATAAATAAAGCCTAAACCTAAACCTAAACTAAATAAAATAAAATAAACTAAAAAAAACCTAAACCTAAACTAAAAAGTAAAATCTAAAAATAAACCTAAATATAAAAAATAAAAGATAAACCTTAAAAGTAAAAGAAAAATAAAACTCAACTGAAAAATAAAATAAATCCTAAACCTAAACCTAAAAAATAAACTAAAATAAAAAACATAAACTAAAATAATTAAATTAAACTAAATATAAAAATAAACTAAATATACTAAAAACTAAACTGAAAAACCCTATAATATAAAATTAATTGAAAAAAATAAAAAATAAACTAAATAATCCTAAACTCACTAGCTTACTTAATTTTTAAAAAAAATCATAAACCCTAAATTCTAAATCGTGAACGCTAAACCCTAAACCTACAACCCTAAATCCTAAACCCTGAACACTAAAAAACCCTAAACCCTAAACCCTAAACCCTAACCCTAAACCCTAAACCCTAAAAGCATAAACCCAAAAATCCTAAACCCTAAACCCTAAACCTTAAACCCTAACCCCTAAACCCCTAAACCCTAACCTTTAGCCCTAAACCCTAAATCCCAAACCCTAAACCTAAACATAATGCAACTAGGTAAATTAAAAAATAAACCTTACCTTAAAACGTAATAAAATAAAAATAAATAAATAAACCTAAACCTAAATAAAATTAAATAAAATAAAATAAAATAAAAACCTAAACTAAAACCTAGACTTAAACCTAAAAATATAATAAAATAGAAACTAAAAAACTAAACTAAAATAAAAAACCTAAACTAAATTAAAATAAATATAAAACCTAAACCTAAAAATAAATTAAGATAAGAAATAAGAAAATAAAACAAAATATTTAAAACCTAAACAAAACAAAAAAAGTAAAATCAACTTAAGAATAAAATAAATAAATAAAATAAAATAAAAAACAAAATAAAATAAAAACTAAATAAAAAACTTAAACTGGAAAATAAATTAAAAATAAAACCAAAACCCTAAACGAAAAAAATACCTAAACCTCAAATAAAAATAAAATAAACCTAAACCCAAACTAAAATAAATTAAACTAAAATAAATAAAACCTAATCCTAAACCTTAAATAAACTAAACCTAACCCCTAAACCAAAACTAAATAAAATAAAATAAACTAAAATAAACTCAACCTAAACTAAAAATAAAACCTAAATATAAACCTAAAATAAAACCTAAAACCTAAAATAAAAAAAAACAAAATAAAAAACCTAAACCTAAAATAAAAAATAAATCCTTAACCAAAAAAAAAAATAAAATAAAAATAAAACTCAAAAAAAAGAAACCTAAACCTAAAAATAAATAAAATAAAAAACTTAAACTAAAATAAATAAACCTAAAATAAATAAACTAAAATAAATAAAATAAGAAATAAAACTAAATAAAATAAGAAAAATAAAGTAAACTAAAATAAACAATATAATATACTAAATATACTAAGTAAACCTAAACCTAATGGTTTACTTAATTTAAAGATTAAAAACAAACCCTTAAACCCTAAATCCTAAACCTTGAACCTGCAGCCCTAAACCCCAAACCCTAAACCATAAACTAACCATAAACCCTAAACCCTAAATAAGAAAAAATAAAAAATAAAAAATCTCTAACCCTAAACCCCAAACCTAACCCTAAACTGTTAACTTACAACCCTAAACAGTATAACCCTAAACCCTAAACCCTAAACCCTGAACCCTAAACCCTAAAACCTAAACATAAACCTAAACCTAAACCTAAACCTATACTTAAAAAATAAAATAAAATAAATAAAAAATAAAGTAAATTAACATAAACCTACCAGTTTAATAAATTTAAAAAAAGACATTAAACCTTAAACCCTAAACCCTTAACCCTAAACTTACAACTTTAAACCTACAACCCTAAACCCTAAATCCTAAACCCTAAAAAACCTGAAACCCTAAACTAAAACCCTAAACCTAAAAGCATAAACCCTAAAACCCTAAATCGTAAAGCCTAAACCCTAAACCCCAAACCCTAAACTGAAACCTAAAGAAACTAAATAAACTAAAACATAAACCTAAACCCTAAACCCTAAACCCTAAACCCTCAAAACCTAAAAACCTAAACCTAAACTAAATAAAACCAAAAAATAAAATAAATAAATAAAACCTAAACCAAAATAAAATAAAAAAATAAAATTATATAAAAACATAAACTAAAACATAAACATAAAAAGAAAAAAATAAAAATTAATAATTAAACTAAAATAAAATAAATAAAAACCAACCTAAACTAAAAAAAATTGAAATAAAATAAAAACTAAACCCAAATGAAAAATAAAATAAACCTAAACTAAACAAAAATAAAAACTAAATAAAAACCTAAATAAAAATGAAAATAAAAATGAAGCTAAATAAAAATAAAAAATAAATTAAACTAAAATAAATAGAAAAGAAATGAAATAAACTCAAACTTACTAGGTTACTTAATTTTAAAAAAATTAAAAATAATAGAAAATAAAAAAAGCCTAACCCTAAACCCTAAAACTAACCCTAAACCCTAAAACCCTATACCCTAAATCCTAAAACCTAAACAACCCTAAACCCTAAACCCTAAAACCTACAACCCTAAACCCTAAACCCTAAACCTAAAAAACCTAAAAAACTAAGCTTAAACTAAATAATCCCTAAAAACAAATAAATAAATAAACCTAAACATAAATAAAATAATAACATAAAATAAATTAAAACTTAAGTTAAAACATCAACCTAAAATAAAATAATATATAAAAACTAAACTAAAATAAAAAATAATAAACCATAACTAAGTTAAGAAAATAAAATAAACCTAAAAGAACCTAAATAAAATTAAAACTAAATGTAAAATAAAATAAAATAAACCTAAAATAAAAAGTAAATAAAAACCTAAACCAAAAATAAACAAAATAAAATATACCTAAACCTAAACTAAATTATACTAAGCTAAAATAAATAAAACCTAAACCTAAACCTAAAATAAATGAAACCTACACCCTGAACAAAATAAAATAAAATAAACTAAAAATAAACCTAAACCTAAAATAAAAAATCAAACCTAAAAATAAATCTAAAATAAAAACCTAAAACCTAAGCATAAAAAAATAAAATAAAAACCTAAACCTAAACCTAGAAACAAAATATGAAACCTAAACCCAAAAAATAAAATAGAACAAAACTAAAAAGTAAACGTAAACCTAAACCTAAACTTAAAAAATAAACTATAATAAAAACCATAAAATAAAATAAATAAATCAAAAATAAATAAACTAAACTAAATAAAATAAAAAATAAACCTAAATATAAATAAAAAATAAAATAAACAAAAATTAGCAAAAAAATAAACTAAAGAAACTAAATAAATCTAAACCAACTGGTTTTTTTAATTGAAAAAAACCACTATATCCTAAACCTTAAACCCTATATCCCAAACCCTAAACCCTAAAACTAACTGTAAACTCTAAACCTACAATGCTAAACCCTAAACTGACCCTAAACCCTAAACCATAAACCATAAATAAAATAAATAAATTATCATAAATAAATAACCTTAGGCCTAAACCCTTAACCCTAGAACTAACCTTAAAATGTTAACCTACAACCCTAAACCCTAAAACCCTAAACCCTAAATTCTAAACAATACAACCCTAAACCCTAAACCTTAAAACTTACAACCCTAAATCGTAAACCCTAAACCCCAAACCCTAAACCCTAAACCCTATACCCTAAAAACTTAAAAACCTAAACCTAAACTAAATAAAACCTAAAAATAAAATAAATAAAATACCTAAACCTAAAAAAATATTGAAAATAAAATAAAATAAAACCTAAACTAAAACCTAAACCTAAACCTAAACTTAAAAAAAATAAAATAAAAAATAAAAACTAAACTAAAATAAAATAAATAAAAACCTAAACTAAACTAAATAAAATAAAATAAACCTAAAAATAAAAAACTTAAAAAATAAAAACTAAACCTAAATAAAAATAAGAAATAAAATAAACTAAAATAAATACAAATAAACTAAATAAACCTAAACTTACCAGTTTTCTTAATTTAAAAAAAAAATCCCTAAACCCTAAACCCGAAACCCTAAACCTTAAATCCTAAACCTTAAACCCTAAACCTAACCTAAAGTAACTAAATAAATTTAAAAAAAAATAATCTTAAACCCTAAAACCTAATAAACGTAAACCTAATCCTAAAACCTAAGAATGGGCAGAACCTTGACGGTAAGAACATCACCGTCAACTAGGCTCAGTCCAGATCCAACAGTGGAGGCGAAGGTAGAGGCAGTGGTTATCGCAATGGTGGTGGGGAATCTGGAGGTGCTGGTGGATATGGAGGTGGTGGTCAGACCGGTGGTGGTTATGGAGGCAGGAGGAGCGATAGAGGTTACAGCCATGGTGGTGGTGGAGGGAGAGATCGAGGATATGATGATGGATCTCGCTACTCGAGTGGCCAGAGTGGTTCAGATGGGAACTGGAAAAATTGAAGAATAAAACCTAAATCCTAGAAATAAAACCAAAATATAAATAAAAAATAAAATCTAAACCCTAAACTAAAAAATCTAAACCTAAAATAAAAATAATATAAACAAAATAAACCTAAACCTAAACTAAAATATACTAAACTAAAATAAATAAAACTTAAACCAAAACCTAAAATAAACTAAAGCTAAACCCTAAAATAAATAAAATAAAATAAAATAAAAATAAACCTAAACCTAAACCTAAGTAAAATAAAAAAATAAAATAAATTAAAAACATAAACTTCAACCTTAACCTAAACCAAAACATAAACTAAACTAAAAAATAAAAAACCTAAAAAAATTAGAAATGCAACCTAAAGTAAAAATGAAATAAACTTAAAATAAATATAATAAAAACAAAATACAAACCTAAACCTAAAAAATAATACCTAAAAATAAATAAACATAAAACCTAAACCCTAAACTAAAAAAAAAACCTAAACCTAAAATAGAAAGAAAATAAACCTAAACCTAAACTAAAATAAACTAAACTAAAATAAGTAAACCAAAATAAAACCAAAATAAACTAAACCTAAACTAAATAAAATAAAATAAACTAAAATAAACCTAATCCTACACAAAAATATAAAACCTAAAAGTAAACCTAAAAATTTAAACCTAAAACATAAACATAAAAGATAAAATAAAACCTAAATCTAAACCTAAGATTAAAAATAAAACCTAAACATAAAAAAATAATAATAAAACTAAAGTAAAAAATAAACATAAACTTAACTCTAACCTAAAAATAAAATAAAATAAAAACCTAAAATAAAATAAATAAACCTAATTTAAATAAACTAGACTAAAATAAATAAATATAAAGCAAATCAAAATTTAAAATATAATAAATAAAAAATAAATGAAATAAACCTAAACCTGCTGTTAATTTAATTTAAAAATAAAAAAATAAAAATAACCCTAAACCTAAACCCTAAAATTAACCCTAAACCCAACCATAAACAAACCCTAAAGCCACAACCCTATATGTACTAAACTTAATAAATAAATAAAAACCCTAACCCTAAATCCTAAACCCTAAAACAAACCAAAACCTACAACCTTAAACCCTAAACTCAACCCTAAACCTAAAACCCTAAAACCTTCAACATTAAACCATAAACCCTAAACCCCAAAGCCTAAACCCTAAACCCAAAACCCAAAACCCTAAAAACCTAAAACCTAAACCAAAACTAAATAAAACCTAAAAAATAAATATATAAAAAAACTAAAACCTAAATAAAATAAAATAAAAACATAAACTAAAACCTAAACCAAAGCCTAAACACAAACCTAAACCTAAACCTAAACATAAAAATAACAAAATAAATAAAATAAAAATTAAACTAAAATAAAAAAATTAAAACATAAAATAAACTAAAAAAAAATAAAAGAAACCTAAAATAGAAAACCTAAATAAAATAAAACTAACGAAGATAAAAGTAAACCTAAAATAAAATAAAATAAAACTAAATAAAAACCTAAACCTAAAATATAAACTTAAAAATTAAACCTAAACAAAATAAAAAATAAAACCTAAACCATGAACCAAAAAAAACCTAAGCCTCAAATAAATAAAATAAAATAAACCTAAACCTAAATTAAATAAATGAAATAAATAAAATAAAGCTATAAAAGTAAAAAAATAAAACCTAAAATGAACCTAAAATAAACCAAAAAAACCTAAACCTAAAAAATAAAATAAAAACCTAAACCTAAATATAAAATAAAAAAATAAAACGAACCTAAAAAATAAAATAAAATAAAACTAAACTTAAAAAATAAATAAAACTTAAACCTAAACCTAAACCTAAACCTAAAATAAACTAAAAAAAAATATAAACTAAAATAAATAAACCTAAATTAAATTTAAATAAAATAAATAAAATAAACACTAACCTAAATTTCTTTGCTAAATTTTAAAACCATAAATCAAATCCTAAATCCTAAAACCTAAATCCTAAACCCTAAACCTTAAACCCTAAACTAACCCTAGTCCTAAACCTACAACCCCAAATTGACTAACACTAAACCCCAAAACCCTAAATAAAAAATTTCAAAATACTCTAACCCAAAACCCTAAACCCTAACCACTAAACCCTAAAACCCTAAAACCATAAAACCTGAACCTATGCCCTAAAGCTACAACCTTAAATCAGAACCCTAAAACCATAAACCAAAACCAAAACCTAAACCCTAAAACCTTAAACCCAAACTAACCCTAAACCCAATAAAACCTAAACCCTAAAAACTAAACCATCAACCTTAAATCCTAAACCTAAATGAAATAAAATTGGAACCAAAATAAAATCAAAAATAAAATAAAATAAAACATAAATTTAAATATAAACTAAACCTAAAATAATAAAAAAATTAGACTAAAATAAAATAAATAAAACCTAAACTAAACTAAAAATAAAAAAAACCTAAATAAATAAAAAACTAAACCAAAATAAAAAATAAAATAAGCCTAAAAAATAAAATATAAACTAAAACCTAAAAATAAATAAAACCTAAAACCTAAACCCTAATCTAAAAATACCTAAACCTAAAATAAAAATAAAATAAGCCTAAGCCTAAACTAAAATAAATAAATCCTAAAGCTAAACCTAAAATAAACTAAACTAAAAAAGCCAAACTAAATAAAATAAAATAAACTAAAAATGAACCTAAACCAAAACTAAAAAATAAAACCTGAAAATAAACCTAAAATAAAAACTTAAAACCTAAACATAAAAAAATAAAATAAAAACCTAAACCTAACCCTAAAACAAAAAGATAAAATGGAAACCTAAAAAAATAAAATAAAAATAAAACTATACTAAATAATAAATCTAAAGCTAAACCTAAAACAAAGAAGAAAAACAATAAAAAACATAAACTAAAATAAATAAACTAAATTGAATAAGATTAAAAAATAAACCTAAACAAAAATAAAAAATAAAATAAACTGAAATAAATGAAAAATAAACTAAATAAACTAAAAGAAGAAACTGAAGAATGGCGGTGGTGGCGGAGGGAGGAGATCAGGATATGATGGTGGATCCACTCGAGAGGGATGGTTTCGATGGGGGGCGAAGAAAGCGAAGAATGAAAACCGATCTGCTTATGGAACTTTGTCTTTATAGTAGAGATGATTCTAGTTATCTAGGGGTTTTAATTTGCTCTATGCATGCTCATTTCTTATCTATGTCATTGCTTTTATCTTAGAAAACTTGGTGTGTTACTTTGTTGATGAAATCAAAAAGAAGAAATGTTGAATCTAAATTTATTCTTTGTAAAAAAAAACTAAAACCCTAAAAGCAAACCATAAATCGTAAACCCCCCCTAAACCCCAAACCCTAAACCCTAAACCTTAAACCCTAAACCCTAAAGCAAAGCTTAAACTTTAATCCCTAAACCCAAAACCTACAAAGCACTAAACCCTAAACCATAAACCCCAAACCCTACCCAAAACCCTAAACCCTAAAACCTAAACCTAAAACCTAAACTAAATAAGGCTAAAAAATAAAATAAATAAATAAACCTAAACCTAAATAAAATTAAAAAAATTAAAATTAAATAAAAACCTAAACTAGAACTTAAACATAAACCTAAAAATAAAATAAATTAAATTAATAAAAATAAACTAAAATAAATTAAATAAAATCATAAAGTAAACTAAAATATAAAATAAACCTAAGAATAAATAACCAAAATAAAATAAAAAACTAAACTTAAAATAAAAATAAAATAAACCTAAAATTAAATAAAATAAAAACCTAAACCTAAAAAAATAAACCTCAAATTAAAACCTAAATCCACTAAAAAAAAAACCTAAACCAAAAATAAAATAAAATAAATAAAGCCTAAACCTAAACCTAAACTAAATAAAATAAAATAAAAAAACCTAAACCTAAACCTAAACTAAAAGTAAAATCTAAAAATAAACCTAAATATAAAAAAATAAAGATAAACCTTAAAAGTAAAAGAAAAATAAAACTCAATTGAAAATAAAATAAATCCTAAACCTAAACCTAAAAAAATAAACTAAAATAAAACATAAACTAAAATAATTAAATTAAATATAAAATAAACTAAATATACTAAAAACTAAAAAAACCTATAATATAAAATTAATTGAAAAAAATAAAAAACTAAATAATCCTAAACTCTTAAACTTAATTTTAAAAAATCATAAACCTAAATTCTAAATCGTGACGCTAAACCCTAAACCTACAAACAAATCCTAAACCCACAACACTAAAAAACCCTAAAATACAAACCCTAAACTCCCTAAACCACAAAAAAGCATAAACCCAAAATCCTAAACCCTAAACCCTAAACCTAAACCCTAACACAAACCCCCCCTAACTTTCCTAAACCCTAAATCCCAAACCCTAAACCTACATAATGCAATTAAATTAAAAAAATAAACCTTTTAAAACGTAATAAAATAAAAAATAAATAAATAAACCTAAACCTAAATAAAATTAAATAAAATAAAATAAAATAAAACCTAAAACCTAGACTTAAACCTAAAAATATAATAAAATAGAAACTAAAAAACTAAACTAAAATAAAAAACCTAAACTAAATTAAAATAAATATAAAACCTAAACCTAAAAATAAATTAAGATAAGAAATAAGAAAATAAAACAAAATATTTAAAAACCTAAACAAAACAAAAAAGTAAAATCAACTTAAGAATAAAAATAAATAAATAAAATAAAATAAACCAAAAACAAAATAAAATAAAACTAAATAAAAAACTTAAACTGGAAAATAAATTAAAAATAAAACCAAAACCCTAAACGAAAAAAATACCTAAACCTCAAATAAAAATAAAATAAACCTAAACCCAAACTAAAATAAATTAAAATAAATAAAACCTAATCCTAAACCTTAAATAAACTAAACTAAACCAAAACTAAATAAAATAAAATAAAATAAATAAAAAATAAACCTAAACTAAAAATAAAACCTAAATATAAACCTAAAATAAAAACCTAAAACCTAAAAATAAAAAAAACAAAATAAAAACCTAAACCTAAAAATAAAAAATAAATCCTTAACCAAAAAAATAAAATAAAAATAAAACTCAACTAAAAAAGAAACCTAAACCTAAAAATAAATAAAATAAAACTTAAACTAAAATAAATAAACCTAAAATAAATAAACTAAAAATAAATAAAAATAAGAAATAAAACTAAATAAAATAAGAAAAATAAAGTAAACTAAAATAAACAATATATATACTAAATATACTAAGTAAATTAAACCTAATGGTTTACTTAATTTAAAGATTAAAACAATTAAACCCTAAATCCTAAACCTTGAACCTAAACCCCAAACCCTAAAATAACCATAAACCATAAACCTAAATACTAAATAAGAAAAAATAAAAATAAAATCTCAACCCAAAACTAACCTAACCTACAACCCTAAATGATAACTAAACCCTAAACCTAAACTAACCACTAAACCCTAAAACCCTAAACTAAACTAAACCTAAACTACTTAAAAAAATAAAATAAAATAAATAAAATAAAGATTAACATAAACCTACCGGGTTTAAATTTAAAAAAGACATTAAACCTAAACCCTTAACCCTAACTTAAACTTTAAACCTGACCTAAACCCTAAATCCTAAACTCTAAAAACTCAAACCCTAAAAACTAAACCAAATAAAGCATAAACCCTAAAACCCTAAATCAAAGCTAAACCCTAAACCCCAAACCCTAAACTAAACCTAAAGAAACTAAATAAACTAAAACATAAACCTAAACCCTAAACCCTAAACCCTAAACCCTCAAAACCTAAACCTAAACTAAATAAACCAAAGAAAAATAAAATAAATAAATAAAACCTAAACCAAAATAAAATAAAAAAATAAAATTATATAAAAACATAAACTAAAACATAAACATAAAAAGAAAAAAATAAAAATTAATAATTAAACTAAAATAAAATAAATAAAAACCAACCTAAACTAAAAAAAATTGAAATAAAATAAAACTAAACCCAAATGAAAATAAAATAAACTAAACTAAACAAATAAAAAACTAAATAAAACCTAAATAAAATGAAAATAAAAATGAAGCTAAATAAAATAAAAATAAATTAAACTAAAATAAATAGAAAGAAATGAAATAAACTCAAACTTACTTGGGTTACTTAATTTTAAAAAAAAATTAAAATAAAATAAAAAAGCTAACCCCAAACCCAACTAACCCTAAACCCTAAAACCCTATACCCTAAATCCTAAAACCTAAACTAAACCTAAACCAACCCTAAACCCTAAACCCTAAACCTAAAAAACCTAAAAACTAAGCAAACTAAATAATCCCTAAAACAAATAAATAAATAAACCTAAACATAAATAAAATAATAACATAAAATAAATTAAAAAACTTAAGTTAAAACATCAACCTAAAAATAAAATAATATAAAAACTAAACTAAAATAAAAAAATAATAAACCATAACTAAGCTAAGAAAATAAAATAAACCTAAAAGAACACAAATAAAATTAAAACTAAATGTAAAATAAAAATAAAATAAACCTAAAATAAAAAGTAAATAAAAACCTAAACCAAAAATAAACAAAATAAAATATACCTAAACCTAAACTAAATTATACTAAGCTAAAATAAATAAAACCTAAACCTAAACCTAAAATAAATGAGACACCACACAAAATAAAATAAAATAAACTAAAATAAACCTAAAATAAAAATCAAACCTAAAAATAAATCTAAAATAAAAACCTAAAACCTAAGCATAAAAAAATAAAATAAAAACCTAAACCTAAACCTAGAAACAAAATATGAAACCTAAACCCAAAAAATAAAATAGAACAAAACTAAAAAGTAAACGTAAACCTAAACCTAAACTTAAAAAATAAACTATAATAAAAACCATAAAATAAAATAAATAAATCAAAAATAAATAAACTAAACTAAATAAAATAAAAAATAAACCTAAATATAAATAAAAATAAAATAAACAAAATTAGCAAAAAAATAAACTAAAGAAACTAAATAAATCTAAACCAACTGGTTTTTTTAATTGAAAAAAACCCCTATATCCTAAACCTTAAACCCTATATCCCAAACCCTAAACCCTAAAACTAACTGTAAACTCTAAACCTACAATGCTAAACCCTAAACTGACCCTAAACCCTAAACCATAAACCATAAATAAAATAAATAAATTATCATAAATAAATAACCTTGAGCTAAACTCCTTAACCTTAGCTAACCTTAAAATGTTGACCTAAACCTAAACCCTAAACCCTAAACAAATCTGACTACAACCCTAAACCTTAAAAAAACAACCCTAAATCAGAAACCCTAAACCCCAAACCCTAAACCCTAAACCTATGCCACAAAAACTTAAAAACCTAAACCTAAACTAAATAAAACCTAAAAATAAAATAAATAAAATACTAAACCTAAAAAAAAAAATATTGAAAATAAAATAAAATAAAACTAAACTAAAGCTAACCTAAACCTCGTAAAATTAAAATAAAATAAAATAAAAAATAAAAACTAAACTAAAATAAAATAAATACAAACCTAAACTAAACTAAATAAAATAAAATAAACCTAAAATAAAAAACTTAAAAAATAAAAAATAAACCTAAATAAAATTAAAAAAATAAAATAAACTAAAATAAATTAAAAATAAACTAAATACACCTAAACCTACAAATTTTCTTAATTTAAAAGAAATCCCTAAACTCTAAACCCTAAACCATAAACCTTAAATCCTAAACATTAAACCCTAAACCTAAAGTAACTAAATAAATTAAAAAATAATCTTAAACCCTAAAACCTAATAAACTTAAACCTAATCCTAAAACCTAAGAATGGGCAGAACCTTGATGGCAAGAACATCACCATCAACTAGGGTCAGTCTAGATCCAACAGTGGAGGCAAAGGTAGAGGCGGTGGTTATCGCAATGGTGATGGGCAATCTGGAGGTGCTGGTGGATATGGAGGTGGTAGTCAGACCAGTGGTGGTTATGGTGGCAGGAGGAGCGATGGAGGTTACAACCATGGTGGTGGTGGAGGGATAGATCGGGGATATGATGGTGGATCCTGCTACTCGAGTGGTCAGAGTGGTTCAGATGGGAACTGGAGAAACTGAAGAATAAAACCTAAATCCTAGAAATAAAACCAAAATATAAATAAAAAATAAAATCTAAACCCTAAACTAAAAAAATCTAAACCTAAAATAAAAATAATATAAACAAAATAAACCTAAACCTAAACTAAAATATACTAAACTAAAATAAATAAAACTTAAACCAAAACCTAAAATAAACTAAAGCTAAACCCTAAAATAAATAAAATTAAATTAAATTAAATTAAAATAAACCTAAACCAAAACCTAAGTAAAATAATAAAAATAAAATAAAATAAAAACATAAACTACAACCTTAACCTAAACCAAAACATAAACTAAACTAAAAATAAAAACCTAAAAAATTAGAAATGCAACCTAAAGTAAAATGAAATAAACTTAAAATAAATATAATAAAAACAAAATACAAACCTAAAAAAAATAATACCTAAAAATAAATACATAAAACCTAAACCCTAAACTAAAAAAAAACCTAAACCTAAAATAGAAGAAAATAAACCTAAACCTAAACTAAAATAAACTAAACTAAAATAAAAGTAAATGAAACCAAAATAAACCAAAATAAACCTAAACTAAATAAAATAAAATAAACTAAAATAAACCTAATCCACAAATAAAAACTAAAAGTAAACCTAAAATTTAAACCTAAAACATAAACATAAAGATAAAATAAAACCTAAATCTAAACCTAAGATTAAAAATAAAACCTAAAATAAAAAATAATAATAAAACTAAAGTAAAAAATAAACATAAACTTAACTCTAAAACTAAAAAATAAACTAAAATTAAAACCTAAAATAAAATAAATAAACCTAATTTAAAATAGACTAAAATAAATAAATATAAAAGCAAAATCAAAATTTAAAATATAATAAATAAAAAATAAATGAAATAAACCTAAACCTGAGTTAACTTAATTTTAAAAAATAAAATAATAAAATAAAAAAACCCTAACCTAAACCCTAAAATTAACCCTAACCTACAACCATAAAACAAACCCTCCAGCTAACCATAGCCTACCTAATAAATAAATAAAACCCTAACCACTAAATCCTAAACCCTAAAACAAACCCTAAACCTACAACCTTAAACCACTAAAACTCAAAACCCTAAACCTAAAACCCTAAAACCTTCAACATTAAATAAACCCTAAACCCCAAAGCTGGGCACTACCCAAACCAAACCCTAAAAAAAAGAAAACCAACCAAAATAAACCTAAAAAAATAATATATAAAACTAAAACCTAAATAAAGATAAAATAAAACATAAACTAAAACCTAAACCAAAGCCTAAACACAAACCTAAACCTAAACCATAAAATAACAAAATAAATAAAATAAAATTAAACTAAAATAAAAATAAAACATAAAATAAACTAAAAAAAAATAAAACCTAAAATAGAAAACCAAATAAAACTATCAGATAAAAAGTAAACCTAAAATAAAATAAAATAAAACTAAATAAAACCTAAACCTAAAATATAAACTTAAAATTAAACCTAAAACAAAATAAAAAATAAAACCTAAACCATGAACCAAAAAAAACCTAAGCCTCAAATAAATAAAATAAAATAAACCTAAACCTAAATTAAATAAAATGAAATAAATAAAAATAAAGCTATACCTAAAGTAAAAATAAAACCTAAAATGAACCTAAAATAAAACCAAAACCTAAACCTAAAAAATAAAATAAAACCTAAACCTAAATATAAAAAATAAAAAAATAACCTAAAATAAAATAAAATAAAACTAAACTTAAAATAAATAAAAAAAACCTAAACCTAAAAAAATAAACTAAAATAAAAAATATAAACTAAAATAAATAAACTAAATTAAATAATTTAAATAAAATAAATAAAAAATAAACTAATTCAACCTAAATCATCGGTTTGCTAAATTTTAAAAAAATATAAATCCTAAATCCTAAATCCTAAAAACCTAAATCCTAAAACCCTAAACCTTACCAAATAACCTAATCACAAACCTACAACCCAATTGTTACAGACTAAACCCCAAACCTAAATAAAAAATTTCAAAATACTCTACAAACCCAAAACCCTAACCACTAAACCCTAAAACCACAAACCATAAACCACAACTGCCCCATGCCTAAAAAAACTACCTTAAATCGTAAACCCTAAAATATAAACCAAAACCACAAAACCTAAACCTAAACCTTAAACCCTAAACTCTAACCCCAGATAGTAAACCCTAAACCCTAAAAACCTTAAACTATCAACCTTAAATCTAAACCTAAATGAAATAAAATTGGACCAAAATAAAATCAAAAAAAATAAAATAAAATAAAACATAAATTTAAATATAAACTAAACCTAAAATAATAAAATTAGACTAAAATAAAATAAATAAAAAACCTAACTAAACTAAAAAAAATAAAACCTAAATAAAATAAAAAAATAAACCAAAATAAAAATAAAATAAGCCTAAAAAAATAAAATATAAACTAAAAACCTAAAATAAATAAAACCTAAAACCCTAATCTAAAAAATACCTAAACCTAAAATAAAATAAAATAAGCCTAAGCCTAAACTAAAATAAATAAATCCTAAAGCTAAACCTAAAATAAACTAAACTAAAATAAACTAAATAAAATAAAATAAACTAAAATGAACCTAAACCAAAAACTAAAAATAAAACCTGAAAATAAACCTAAAATAAAAACTTAAAACCTAAACATAAAAAAATAAAATAAAAACCTAAACCTAACCCTAAAACAAAAAGATAAAATGGAAACCTAAAAAAATAAAATAAAAATAAAACTATACTAAATAATAAATCTAAAGCTAAACCTAAAACAAAGAAGAAAAACAATAAAAAACATAAACTAAAATAAATAAACTAAATTGAATAAGATTAAAAAAAAAACCTAAACAAAAATAAAAAATAAAATAAACGAAATAAATGAAAAATAAACTAAATAAACTAAAAAAGCGAAGAATGGTGGTGGCGAGGAGAGATCAAGGATATGATGGTGGATCCGGAGGATGGTTCGATGGGAAGCTGAAAGCGAAGAATATGACCTCTGCTTATGGAACTTTGTCTTTATAGTAGAGATGATTCTAGTTATCTAGGGTTTTAATTTGCTATGCATGCTCATTTCTTATCTATGTCATTGCTTTTATCTTAGAAAACTTGGTGTGTTACTTTGTTGATGAAATCAAAAAGAAGAAATGTTGAATCTAAATTTATTCTTTGTAAAAAAAAAAACTAAAACCTAAGCAAATAAACCATAAATCGTAAACCCCATAAACCCTAAACCTAAACCCTAAACCTTAAACCCTAAACCCTAAAGCAAACTTTAATCCTAAACCCCTACAACCCAAGCACTAAACCCTAAACCATAAACCCCAAACCCTAAACCTACCCTAAACCACAAACAAAACCTAAACTAAACTAAATAAGAACTAAAATAAAATAAATAAATAAACCTAAACCTAAATAAAATTAAAAAATTAAAATTAAATAAAACCTAAACTAGAACTTAAACATAAACCTAAAAATAAAATAAATTAAATTAATAAAATAAACTAAAATAAATTAAATAAAATCATAAAGTAAACTAAAATATAAAATAAACCTAAGAATAAATAACCAAAATAAAATAAAACTAAACTTAAAATAAAAAATAAAATAAACCTAAAATTAAATAAAATAAAACCTAAACCTAAAAAAAATAAACCTCAAATTAAAACCTAAATCAACTAAAAAAAAAAACCTAAACCAAAATAAAAATAAAATAAATAAAGCTAAACCTAAACTAAATAAAATAAAATAAAATAAACTAAAAAAAACCTAAACTAAAAGTAAAATCTAAAAATAAACCTAAATATAAAAAATAAAAGATAAACCTTAAAAGTAAAAGAAAAATAAAACTCAATGAAAAATAAAATAAATCCTAAACCTAAACCTAAAAATAAACTAAAATAAAAACATAAACTAAAAATAATTAAATTAAACTAAATATAAAAATAAACTAAATATACTAAAAACTAAACTGAAAAACCCTATAATATAAAATTAATTGAAAAAAATAAAAAATAAACTAAATAATCCTAAACTCACACTTTACTTAATTTTAAAAAATCATAAACCCTAAATTCTAAATGGTGCTAAACCCTAAACCAACCCTAAATCCACAAACCACTAAAAAACCCTAAACCTAAACCCTGAAATACAAACCCTAAACCTAAAGCATAAACCCAAAATCCTAAACCCTAGGCCCAACCTTAAACCCTAACCCACAAACCCAACCTGACTCTCTAAATCCCAAACCTAAACCTAAACATAATGCAACTAGAAATTAAAAAATAAACCTTACCTTAAAAGCATAAAATAAAATAAATAAATAAACCTAAACCTAAA
The DNA here is from genome assembly GCA_021442155.1 of Cymbidium sinense. Lineage (NCBI taxonomy): Eukaryota > Viridiplantae > Streptophyta > Magnoliopsida > Asparagales > Orchidaceae > Cymbidium > Cymbidium sinense. The sequence goes on from JAKCPB010000092.1 coordinate 94,564, forward strand.
TAAAATTAAATAAAATAAAATAAAATAAAACCTAAAACTAAAACCTAGACTTAAACCTAAAAAATATAATAAAATACTAAACTAAACTAAAATAAAAAACCTAAACTAAATTAAAATAAATATAAAACCTAAACCTAAAAATAAATTAAGATAAAATAAGAAAATAAAACAAAATATTTAAAACCTAAACAAAACAAAAAAGTAAAATCAACTTAAGAATAAAAAATAAATAAATAAAATAAAATAAACCAAAACAAAATAAAATAAAACTAAATAAAAAACTTAAAGGAAAATAAATTAAAATAAAACCAAAACCCTAAACAGAAAAATACCTAAACCTCAAATAAAATAAAATAAACCTAAACCCAAACTAAAATAAATTAAACTAAAATAAATAAAACCTAATCCTAAACCTTAAATAAACTAAACTAACCCCAAACCAAAACTAAATAAAATAAAATAAACTAAAAATAAACCTGAACCTAAACTAAAAAATAAAACCTAAATATAAACCTAAAATAAAAACCTAAAACCTAAAAATAAAAAAAACAAAATAAAAACCTAAACAAAATAAAAAATAAATCCTTAAAAAAAAAATAAAATAAAATAAAACTCTAAAAAGAAACCTAAACCTAAAATAAATAAAAATAAAAAACTTAAACTAAAATAAATAAACCTAAAATAAATAAACTAAAATAAATAAAAATAAGAAATAAAACTAAATAAAAATAAGAAAAATAAAGTAAACTAAAATAAACAATATAATATACTAAATATACTAAGTAAACCTAAACCTAATGGTTTACTTAATTTAAAGATTAAAAACAAACCCTTAAACCCTAAATCCTAAACCTTGAACCTGGGACAAACCCTAAACCCTAAACCATAAACTAACCAAACCCTAAACCCAATAAGAAAAAATAAAATAAAAATCTGAACCCAAAGAACCTAACCTGCTAAACTTACAAACTAAACTAACCTAAACCCTAAACCCTAAACCTGAACCACAAACCCTAAAACCTAAACATAAACCTAAATGGCAAAACCTATACTTAAAATAAAATAAAATAAATAAAAATAAAATGTAAACCTGGGTTTAATAAATTTAAAAAGACATTAAACCTTACTTGACCCTAAACTTACAACTTTAAACCTACAACCCCAAAATCCTAAACCACTAAAACCACAAACTAAAACCCTAAACCTAAAAGCATAAACCACAAACCCTAAATCGTGAGCTGAACCCTAAACCCCAAACTAAAGGCAAAACTGAACTAAATAAACTAAAACATAAACTGAGCCCCTAAACCCTAAACCCTAAACCTCAAAACAAAACTAAACCTAAACTAAATAAAACCAAAAATAAAATAAATAAATAAAACCTAAACCAAAATAAAATAAAAAATAAAATTATATAAAACATAAACTAAAACATAAACATAAAAGAAAAAAATAAAATTAATAATTAAACTAAAATAAAATAAATAAAACCAACTAAACTAAAAAAAAAAATTGAAATAATAAATAAAAATAAACCCAAATGAAAATAAAATAAACCTAAACTAAACAAAAATAAAACTAAATAAAACCTAAATAAAATGAAAATAAAAGAATAAAATAAAATAAAAAAATAAAATAAATAGAAAGAAATGAAATAAACTCAAACTTACTTGGGTTACTTAATTTTAAAAATTAAAATAATGAGAATAAAAAAAAATACAAACCCTAAATAACCCTAAACCCTAAAACCCTACACCCTAAATCCTAAAACCTAAACCAACCCTAAAACCCTAAACCACAAACCTACCCTAAAAAAACCTAAAAACCTAAAAAAACTAAGCAAACTAAATGATCCAAACAAATAAATAAATATATAAATAAAATAATAACATAAAATAAATTAAAACTTAAGTTAAAACATCAACCTAAAATAAAATAATATAAAAACTAAACTAAAATAAAAAAATAATAAACCATAACTGTAAGAAAATAAAATAAACCTAAAGAACCTAAATAAAATTAAAACTAAATGTAAAATAAAATAAAATAAAAAAATAAAGTAAATAAAACCTAAAATAAAAAAATAAACAAAATAAAATATACCTAAACCTAAACTAAATTATACTAAGCTAAAATAAATAAAACCTAAACTAAACCTAAAATAAATGAAACCTACACACAGACAAAATAAAATAAAATAAACTAAAATAAACCTAAACCTAAAATAAAATCAAACCTAAAATAAATCTAAAATAAAACCTAAAACCTAAGCATAAAAAAATAAAATAAAACCTAAACCTACAGAAACAAATATGAAACCTAAACCCAAAAATAAAATAGACAAAACTAAAAAAAGCGTAAACTAGCTTAAAAATAAACTATAATAAAACCATAAAATAAAATAAATAAATCAAAAATAAATAAAATAAAATATAAATAAAATAAACCTAAATATAAATAAAATAAAATAAACAAATTAGCAAAATAAACTAAAGAAACTAAATAAATCTAAAATAATTTGGTTTTAATTGAAAAAACCACTATCCTAAACCTTAAACCACATATCCCAGAACCTAAACCCTAAAACTAACTTAACCTGGCCTTAAAAAACCCTAAAACCTGACCCACCATAAATAGATAAAATAAATTATCATAAATAAAAATGACTTGGGCTCAACCCTTAACAGAGACCAAAATGTTAACTTACAACCCTAAACCACAAACCCTAAACTATTCTAAACAATGCACCCTAAAATAAACCATAAACTTACAACAAATCAGACCCAAACCCTGAGCCTAAACCATGCTAAAAACTTAAAACCTAAAAACTAAAATAAAATAAATAAATACTAAACCTAAAAAAAATATTGAAAATAAAATAAAATAAAACTAAAGCCTAAACCTAAACCTAAACTAAGTAAAATTAAAATAAAATAAAATAAAAATAAAAACTAACCTAAAATAAAATAAATAAAAACCTAAACTAAACTAAATAAAATAAAATAAACCTAAAAATAAAAAACTTAAAATTAAACAAAAACTAAACTAAAATTAAAAATAAAATAAACTAAAATAAATTAAAAAATAAACTAAATACACCTAAACCTACAAATTTTCTTAATTTAAAAGAAATCCCTAAAATCTAAACCTAAACCATAAACCTTAAATCTAAACATTAAACCCTAAACCACTAAAACTAAATAAATTAAAAAATAATCTTAAACCCTAAAACCTAATAAACTTAAACCTAATCCTAAAACCTAAGAATGGGCAGAACCTTGATGGCAAGAACATCACCATCAACTAGGGTCATGTAGATCCAAGTGGAGGCAAGGTAGAGGCGGTGGTTATGGTGTGATGGGCAATGGAGGTGGTGGATATGGAGGTGGTAGTCAGACCAGTGGTGGTTATGGTGGCGAGGAGGCGATGGAGGTTACAACCATGGTGGTGGTGGAGGGATAGATGAGGATATGATGGTGGATCTGCTACTTGGTGAGTGGTTGGATAGAGCTGGGCGAAGAATAAAACCTAAATCCTAGAAATAAAACCAAAATATAAATAAAAATAAAATCTAAACCCTAACTAAAAATCTAAACCTAAAATAAAAATAATATAAACAAAATAAACCTAAACCTAAACTAAAATATACTAAACTAAAATAAATAAAACTTAAACCAAAACCTAAAATAAACTAAAGCTAAACCCTAAAATAAATAAAATAAAATAAAATAAAAATAAACCTAAACCTAAACCTAAGTAAAATAAAAAAATAAAATAAATTAAAAACATAAACTTCAACCTTAACCTAAACCAAAACATAAACTAAACTAAAAAATAAAAAACCTAAAAAAATTAGAAATGCAACCTAAAGTAAAAATGAAATAAACTTAAAATAAATATAATAAAAACAAAATACAAACCTAAACCTAAAAAATAATACCTAAAAATAAATAAACATAAACCTAAACCTAAACTAAAAAAAAAAAACCTAAACCTAAAATAGAAAGAAAATAAACCAACTAAACTAAAATAAACTAAACTAAAATAAAATTAAAAAAACCAAAATAAAATAAAAAAACTAAATAAAATAAAATAAACTAAAATAAACCTAATCCTACACACAAAAAATATAAAACCAAGTAAACCTAAAATTTAAACCTAAACATAAACATAAAGATAAAATAAAACCTAAATCTAAACTGGATTAAAAATAAACTAAACATAAAAAAAAATAATAATAAAACTAAAGTAAAAAATAAACATAAACTTAACTCTAAACCTAAAAAAAATAAAATTAAAACCTAAAATAAATAAATAAACCTAATTTAAATAAAAGACTAAAAATAAAATAAATATAAAAAAATCAAAATTTAAAATATGTAAATAAAAATAAATGAAATAAACCTAAACCTAGTTAACTTAATTTTAAAATAAAAAAATAATAAAATAAAAAACCCTAACCATAGGCAACCCTAAAATTAAACCCTAACCTACAAATAAAACAAACCACAACAACTGACTTTGACTAAACCAGCAATAAATAAATAAAACCCTAACCCAAATCCTAAACTAAAAAAAAAAACCTACACAAACCCAGACTCAAAACCAAACCTAAAACCCACAAAACCTTAAACCATAAACCCTAAAAGCTAAACCCTACCCAGACCAAACCCTAAAACTAAAACCTAAACCAAATAAACTAAAAATAAAATATATATAAAAAAACTAAAACCTAAATAAAATAAAATAAAAAAACATAAACTAAAAACCAAAGTAAACCTGAGCTAACCTAAACTGACATAAAATAACAAAATAAATAAAATAAAAATAGATAAAAAATAAAACATAAAATAAACTAAAAATAAAGAAACCTAAAATAGAGAAAACCTAAATAAAATAAAACTATCGTAAGATAAAAGTAAACCTAAAATAAAATAAAATAAAACTAAATAAAACCTAAACCTAAAATATAAACTTAAAATTAAACTAAAAAAATAAAAAAAATGAACCAAAAAAACCTAAAACTCAAATAAATAAAATAAAATAAACCTAAACCTAAATTAAATAAAATGAAATAAATAAAATAAAGCTATAGTAAAAAAATAAAACCTAAAATGAACTAAAATAAAACCAAAACCTAAACCTAAAAAAATAAAATAAAACCTAAACTAAATATAAAATAAAAATAAAACAGTAAAAAAAAAAATAAAATAAAACTAAACTTAAAATAAATAAAACTTAAACCTAAACTAAACCTAAACCTAAAAAATAAACTAAAATAAAAATATAAACTAAAATAAATAAACTAAATTAAATAATTTAAATAAAAATAAATAAAAATAAACTAATTCAACCTAAATCTGTCGGTTTGCTAAATTTTAAAAACCATAAACAAATCCTAAAATCCTAAATCCTAAACCCAAATCAAACCCCAGCCAAACCAACTACTAAATCTACAAAACCTAAATTGTATCTTACAAACAAACCCTAAATAAAAATTTCAAAATACTCTAACCCAAACCCTAAACCCTACTAAACCACTAAAACTGTATAAACCACAATGCTATGCAAAACTCTGACCTTAAATCGTAAACTAAAACCATAAACAGAAAACCAAAAACCTAAAATAAACCTTAACCCTAAACTAAACCACAATAGTAAACCAAACCCTAAAGTAACCTTAAACTATCAACCTTAAATCCTAAACCTAAATGAAATAAAATTGGACCAAAATAAAATCAAAATAAAATAAAATAAAAACATAAATTTAAATATAAACTAAACCTAAAATAATAAAAAATTAGACTAAAATAAAATAAATAAAACCTAAACTAAACTAAAAAAATAAAACCTAAATAAAATAAAACTAAACCAAAATAAAAAATAAAATAAGCCTAAAAAATAAAATATAAACTAAAAAAACCTAAATAAATAAAACCTAAAACCTAAATACAATAAAAAAACCTAAACCTAAAATAAAAAATAAAATAAGCTAAGCCTAAACTAAAATAAATAAATCCTAAAGCTAAACCTAAAATAAACTAAACTAAAACTAAAAACCAAACTAAATAAAATAAAATAAACTAAAATGAACCTAAACCAACTAAAAAAATAAACCTGAAAATAAACCTAAAATAAAACTTAAAACCTAAACATAAAAAAATAAAATAAAACCTAAACTAACCTAAAACAAAAGATAAAATGGAAACCTAAAAAATAAAATAAAAATCTATACTAAATAATAAATCTAAAGCTAAACCTAAAACAAAGAAGAAAAACAATAAAAAACATAAACTAAAATAAATAAACTAAATTGAATAAGATTAAAAAATAAACCTAAACAAAAATAAAAAATAAAATAAACTGAAATAAATGAAAAATAAACTAAATAAACTAAAAGAAGAAACTGAAGAATGGCGGTGGTGGCGGAGGGAGAGATCAAGGATATGATGGTGGATCCCGCTACTCGAGAGTCGGATGGTTCTCATGGGAATCAAGAAATCAAGAATGACCAATGTTTGCTTATGGAACTTTTGTCTTTATGGTAGAGATGATTCTAGTTATCTAGGGGTTTAATTTGCTCTATCATGCATGCTCATTTCTTATCTATGTCATTGCTTTTATCTTAGAAAACTTGGTGTGTTACTTTGTTGATGAAATCAAAAGAAGAAATGTTGAATCTAAATTTATTCTTTGTAAAAAAAAACTAAAACCCTAAGCAGTAAACCATAAATAAACCCTAACCCCATAAACCCTAAACCCTAAAACACTAAACCTAAACCCTAAAAAGCTTAAACTTTAATCCACTAAACCCTAAAACCTACAACCCTCTAAACCCTAAACCATAAACCCCACCCTACCCAAACCACCACAAAAACCTAAACTAAACTAACTAAAGAATAAAATAAAATAAATAAACCTAAACCTAAATAAAATTAAAAAAATTAAAATTAAATAAAACCTAAACTAGAACTTAAACATAAACCTAAAAATAAAATAAATTAAATTAATAAAATAAACTAAAATAAATTAAATAAAATCATAAAGTAAACTAAAATATAAAATAAACCTGGAATAAATAACCAAAATAAAATAAAAACTAAACTTAAAATAAAAATAAAATAAACCTAAAATTAAATAAAATAAAAACCTAAACCTAAAAAAATAAACCTCAAATTAAACCTAAATCACTAAAAAAAAACCTAAACCAAAATAAAATAAAATAAATAAAGCTAAACTAAACCTAAACTAAATAAAATAAAATAAACTAAAAAAACCTAAACCTAAACTAAAAGTAAAATCTAAAAAATAAACCTAAATATAAAAATAAAAGATATACCAAAAGTAAAGAAAATAAAACTCAACTGAAAAAAAATAAATCCTAAACCTAAAAAAATAAAATAAAACATAAACTAAAATAATTAATTACTAAATAAATAAATAAATATACTAAAACTAAGTGAAAACCCTATAATATAAAATTAATTGAAAAATAAAAATAAACTAAATAATCCTAAACAACTGCTTGGTTTTAAAAAATCATGAGCCACTGATTCTAAATGGTGGGGCTAGACTAGTACAAACAACTAGACACTAAAGGCCCTGGGCCTACCCTGACCCTGGCCTGAGCCCTGGGCCACAAAGTAGGCCCAAGATCCTGAGCCACTAAACCCTCTTAGCCACTGACCACTGAGCCCTACTAAGCTGACCACAAACCCCAAATCTGAACCCTGAGCCACAAACATGATGCAACTGGTAAATTAAAATAAACCTTGCCAAAATGATAAATAAAAATAAAATAAATAAACTAAACCTAAATAAAATTAAATAAAATAAAATAAAATAAAACCTAAACTAAAACCTAGACTTAGGCTAAAATATAATAAAATAGAAACTAAAAACTAAACTAAGATAAAACCTAAACTAAACAAAATAAAATAAAATAAACCTAAAAATTAAAACTTATATAAAATAAAAATAAACCTAAAATGATATAAAATAAACCTATGATAAAATAAAAGAAAATCTAAATAAACCAAAGAAAAAAACCTAAAAATATAAACAAAATAAATAAATTATAGCACCTAAACCCCAAAATAAAAAAAACTTAAACTAAAAAATAAAATAAAATAAACAAAATAAAATAAACCTAATCCTAAACTAAAATAATAAGCAGAAAATAAATAAAGCGTAACCTAAACTAAATCAAAATAAACTAAACCTAAACAAACTAAATAAAATAAAATAAAACTAAAAATAAACATAAAGCCTGAACTAAAACCTAAAACATAAAATAATAACTAATGCTTAAATAGAAAATAAAATAAACTTAAAACTTAAAAATAAAATAAAATAAAACTAAAATAAACTAAACCAAAAATATAAACTAAGATTAAAACCTAAACTAAAATAAATAAATGTAATATAAAATAAACTAAATAAAATAAAATAATCCTAAATAAAATAAAAAACAAAATAAACTAAATAAATAAAATAATCTAAATAAATATAAACATACTAATTTACTAATTTTTTTTTAAAATAAAACCCTAAACTCTAAACCCTAGGCCTGAGCCTAGTAACCTTGAGCTTACCACAAACCCTAAAACTTAAAACCTAAACCCAGCTAACTATAAAACCTAAAAAAAAAATACCCTAAGCAGGTATGCATAAATAGAAATAAAATAAAATAAAATAAAAAACCATAGTTAAAACCTAAACTTAAGCCTAAAAATAAAATAAAATAAACTAAAATAAAATAAATATAAACCTAAACTAAACCAAAAAATAAAATAAACCTAAGAATAAAAAACCTAAACAAAATAAAAACTAAACATAAAATGAAAATAAAATAAAACTAAAAAATAAAAAATAAAATAAAACCTAAACTTAAAAAATAACCATTAATCTAAAATAAATGAATAAATAAAAAAACCAAAACCCTAAAACTAAAAGACTTAAACCTAAACCTAAACTAAAATAAAAGTAAACTAAAAAAAATAAAACCTAAACCTAAACATAAAATAAAATAAGCGTGGGCGTGGACCTAAACTAAAATAAAATAAGTTAAACTAAAATAAACTAAACCTAAACCTAAAATAAAAATAAAACCCAAAATAAACCTAAAATAAAACCTAAAACCTAAACCTAAAAAAATAAAATAAAAATTCAAACCTAAATCTAAAAATAAAAAATAAAATTTAAACCAAAAAAATAAAGTTAAAATTACAACTAAACTAGAAATAAACTAAATATAAAGAGACTAAAATAAATTAAAATAAGCCTAAATAAATATAAAATAAAAATAAACTAAAGATAAATAAAAAAAATTAAATAAACCTAAACTGACTTACTTAATTTAAGAAAAAATAAATTAAAATAGGCCAAACATTAGCCACTAAAAACCTAGGCAAATCCAACCAAAGCCTAAACCCAAACCTAGGCCTGCACCTGACCTGCACTAAAATCTACCTAGGCTTTAAACCCAAAAGATCATAGAGGCCACTGAGCCACACCTCAGGCCCTGGCCTGGGCCTCAGATCTAAACCAAACCTAACCACTAAACCTAGGCCCTGACCCCTAAACTTTAACCCACAAACCCTGACCCTAAAATGACAGCCACTAAACTAATCAACCCTGCGTTAAACCCCTACCCTGGCTAAAACATCTGAGCCATAAAACCCTAACCTGAGCCCACAAACCCTGACCTAGGCCAAAACCTAAACCCTGAGCCATACCCCAAAACCTACCTACTAAACCCTGATACAAACCCTAAACCTAAAACCACTTAGAGTTTTATATGGTGGGGTTGTGTGCTTATCTTGTTGGTTCAGGTCCTTTATCCACTTGTTTTATGGTTGTTAACTGTTTCTTGCACATTCGGGTTATTGGCTTTTGGGTTTTTATTGTTAACATAAGGGTTGCAGCTAACTTCATCTGCTACTATTTTTTCCCTTTTGGTAATGTTAGATTTGTTCAGATCATTGTGATTACGCTTTTGCCTCCCTTGATTTTAATCTTTGCACTATTTAATCTCAATGGATGGATTTATGGACTGATATTACTATCATGGTGGCTAAGCGGATTATTAAATTTAATGATAAGCAAGATGCTTCTATTGTGTTATCTCTGATTGCCACTTATTTGAGTTGTTTATGGTGAGGATCAACCCCTTACCTGATTCTTCATACCTGCTACTATACTCCCATTTCCTGTGGTTATTTGGGCTTGAGATATGCTGCTTCCCTTTATATTTGCTACTTTTCATTTTGAATCAAGGAGAGTAATTACTTACATTTTTTCTTTGGTAGGATTATTGAGTATGATGATAAGCAAAAGATCATATGGTGTTATCTCGATTATCTCTTATTGGAGCTATTTATGGTGGAGCTGCCCTTTACCTATTTCTTCTTATTTATCACTGTATTCCCATTTCTTGTGGTAATTTGGGATTGGGGTTTGTTGTTTCCCTATAATTCTTTGCTTTCTTAATTAAAATAAGGAGGTTGTTAAATGCATTACTTTCTTTGGTTATCCTTTTCTGGGAAATAACCTTGAATTGCTTAATGGATTGTTTACCAAAACTGTATATTTATTATTGTCCTTTAGGCTTAGAATGGGGTTAATTCCATGCTCTTGTCTTTGCACATTTGGTTTGTAGTATTTTTTTGTTTCCCTGGTGACTCTTCTTCTTGGTCTCATTAATCCTTTAAACCTGGTTAAAAATTTGAATGACCTGACATTGATGGCTCTCTCTCATTTGAGTTGGGATTATCATGCCATGGAGCCTAATATGATGACATATAATTTGCATGTGATCCCCACCCACTTTGCTCTTTTTGCTCTTTTTCTACTGTATGGGCTTTGCCTATGTTTGTATTATGGCTCAGATCTTCATCAAATGGCTGCTATACAGGTGCTTTTCCTTTTTTCTCTTATAGGTTACTCCATTGTGTCATGAATTCTCACATCCTGTAGAACATTAACCCTTATCCTTCATTTGCTTATATATGTTAATCAATTTGTATCTTTTGCTTAACTCTTTTCTTTTTCTTTTGGATGTACTTAGATGGGATTTACTAGGTGATTATAGCTCTTTGAGTAGTTAGGTTTACCCCTTTAACAACCTTGTAACCCTTTTCTTGTGGCAATAAAATTCCACCTATATGGGGTTTCCCAAAAAAAAAAAAAACTTAAACCCTAAACCCTACAACCTAAGCCCCTAAATACAAACCCTAAACCCTAAACCCTAAACCCAAATCATATACCTAAACAACCTAAACCCTAAAATCTAGCGTAAACCATAAAATTAAACCCTAAAACCTAAAATAACCTGGCTAAACTAACCCTAAATCATTAAAACCCTAAAACCTAAAACTGAGCTAAACTAAAATAAATCTAAAAATAAAAATAAAAACCCTAAACCCACAAACTAAATAAAATAATAAAATAAAATAAAATAAAACCTTAACTAAGCCTAAACCTACCTAAAAATAAAAGAAAATAAACTAATAAAATATAACATAAATAAATAAAAAAACAACTAAACCAAAAAAAATAAACCCAAGAATAAAACCTAAATAAAATAAAAAACTAAACATAAAATGAAAATTAAAAAAAATTTAATAAAATAAAAACTAGATAAAAAAACCTAAAAAAAAATAAACATTAATCAAAACCTAAAATAAATAAAAATAAACCTAAACCTAAACTAAAAAAAATAAAAGATAAAAATAAAATAAAATAAACTGACCTATAAAATAATATGCTAAAATAAATAAAACCAAACTAACTCACAGAGCTAACTAAATAAAGATAAAATAAATTAAATTAAATAAACTAAACTAAATATAAAAAAAAACAAATTGAAAATAAACCTAAAAAACCAAAATTTAAAATAAAATAAAATGATCAACCTAGATAATAAAATATTAAACTAAAATAAATAAACATGTATAAATACTAAGCTAAAAAAAATAGCTAATAGCTAAACTTCTACTTAATTTAAGAAAATTAAAAACCCTAAAGTGGGAGATCCACAGGCTCACAAGGCCAGGCACAGATCCTGGGCCCAGGCCACTGAGCTACAGGCCTGACCCATTATGGGCTTTGCCTGGCTGACCCACTGATCACAGGCCTGGCTGAATCATGGATCTTAGGCCACTACCACAGGCCCAAAATCCACCTGGGCCACTAAATCTGGACAGCCCAGGCCCAGGTCCTGAGCCACTGGGCCCACTGAGCCCTGGGCCATGGGCCACTGAGCCACTACAAACCTGACTGGCTGAGCTAAATAAACCTAAAATAAAATAAACCTAAACTGAGCTTAAAATATAATAAAATAAAATAAAATAAAAACCTAAAATAAACATATAAATAAAATAAAATAATTTAATAAAATAAACTAAAATAAAATAAATAAAAATCTAAACTAAACTAAATAATAAAATAAACCTAAAAATGAAAAACTTAAATAAAATAAAACTAAACATATAATAAAAAAATAAACCAAAAATAAAATAAAATAAAAATTAAATAAAAACTAAACGGAAAAATAAACTTTCAAAACAAACCTAAAAAAAGAAAAAATAAAAGATAAACCCTAAACTAAAAAAAACTAAACCTACAATAAAAATAAAATAAATCTTAAATTAACTAAAATAAATATAAACCAAACCTAAAATAAACTAAACTACTACACCAATTAAATAAAATAAACTAAAAAAATCAAAAACTTACACATAAACCTAAACTAAAAATAAAACCTAAAAATAAACCTAAAATAAAAAAACCTAAACCTAAAAATAAAATGAAAACTAAACTAAAATAAAAAATATAACCTAAAAAAAATAAAATAAAAATAAACTAAACTAAGTAAAATAAACCTAATATAAAATCACTAAACTAAATAAAACAAAGTAAACCTAAATAAAATAAAATAAAATAAACTAATAAATAATAAATAAACTAAATAAATTAAATCACCCAAACATGGACTTGCTTAATTTAAGAAAACAAATCATATAAAACCACAATACTATCAGCCAAACCCTAACCCTACCTTATCTAGGCCCTAACCACAAACCCAGGCCCTTTTTGACCCTAAACCACCTGGACCCTCACCCTCGCTTTGACCCCAGGCAAGTAAACCCTAGGCCACTAAAGAAACATAAACCAGGCCACCTGAGCCTAAACTGAGCCTTGAAAACGTTAAATTGACCCAGCTAAACTGGCCCCCTGGCCACTGATCTGGACCCTGGCGTTAGGCCCTGAGCCAAGTGCCAGGCACCACTAGGCCTGAGCCTCTAAGGCCAGGCCCCAAAGCTGACCCAGGCCTGACCCTGAGCCATGACCACTGAGCCATAGGCCACCCTGGGCCCTAAACCCACAGGCCATCCTACCCACCCTAAATCTAAACTTGGGCCTAGCCAGGCTTGAGCCACTAAATAGGCCACTAAACCAATTCTGGGCTCTTAACTAACCTCCTTGGCTGACCATAAAAACCAAATCTAAACCACCCTCCACAAACAAACTCTAAACCTACCACAACCACTAAAATCCCATTCATAAACCATAAACCTAAACCCACTAATCCTAATCTATCAACATAAATCCTAAACATAAACTTACAGTAACTAAATAAATAAATAATAGACCTAAACCCTAAAAGCTAATAAACATAAACTAAAACATAAACCCAAAGAATGGGCAGAACCTTGATGGTAAGAACATCACTGTTAACGAGGCTCAGTCTAGATCTGGTGTTGGAGGCTAAGGTAGAGATGGTAGTTATTATAGTGGTAGTGGGAGATCTAGAGGTGCTGGTGGATACGGAGGTGGAAAAAAGAGCAACAGAGGTTACAGTCATGATGGTAGCGAAGGGAGAGATCAGGGACTTGATGGAGAATCTCGATACTCGAGAGGTGGGGCTGGTTCTGTTGGGAACTAGAAAAACTAAAGAACAACCAATCCGATCTGCTGCTTATGGAACTGTGTCTTTACAGTAGAGATGGTTATAGTTATCTAGAGTTTTTTATTTGCTCTATGTGTGCTAATTTTTATCTATGTCATCACTTATGTCTTAGAAAACTTGGTGTGCTACTTGGTTTATGAAATCAAAAAGCAGAAATGTTGAATCTAAATTTATTCTATTTTTAAAAAAAAACCTAAACCCTAAACCTTAAACCCTAAATCTAAAAACCAACAACCCAAAACCCGAAACACTAAACTTCAAACCCTAAACCCTAAACCCTAAACCCAAAACCTAAAAAACCTAACTAAAACTAAAAACCTAAAAAAAATATATAAAAAACCTAAACTTAAGAAAAAAAAAATAAAAAAATAAAATGAGAACTAAAATTTAAACCTAAACCTAAACCTAAACTAAAATGTAAAAAAAATAAAGAAAATTTAAAACTAAAATAACATAAAATAGATAAAACATAAACTAAACTAAAAATAAAATAAACCTAAAATTTAAAACAAAATAAAATAAAAAACTAAACCTAAAATAAAATAAAATAAACTTAAAAATAAAATAAAACCTAAACCTAAATCTAAAATAAAATAAAATTTGAAAAAATAAAAAAACTAAACTAAAATAAAAAAATAAACCTAAACTTTAACCTAAAAAAAACTAAAATAAAATCCTAAACAAAATAAATAAACTAAAATAAATAAATAAAACAAAATAAAATTAAAAATAAACTAAATAAAATAAATAAAATAAATAAAATAAATATAAAATAAATAAACAAAATAAACTAAACATCAATTTGGTTTAATTCACAAAATAAAATAAAAATAAAATACATAAAATAAAAAAACTTTAAAACCACAAACACTAAACCACAAAAAACAACCTAAATCCTCTTAAACTCTAAATTACCCTAATCTAAAACCTACCTAAACCTAAACCTTAAACCCTAAATGCTAAAAACTAGCCAACCCTAAGCCCACAAACCCTCTAAACTCCACTGACCCATCTTGACCACTAAAGCCAGACCCAGACCACTGCCCTAATGTAACCCTACACACAAACCCAAATAAACCCAGACTCTAAACCCTCACACCCTAATTTGACCTAAACTAACCCTACCACACGGATAAACCTAAACCCTAAAACTTGAACCACACCATAAACCCTAAACCCCCCTAAACCCAACCCTAAACCCAAACCCTAAAACCTAAACCTCTAAACCCTAAGCTAATTCTTAATCATTGGTTTGGATTTTCTACCAATATGCGAATCATTTCATTAGCCATCAATTCCTTTTTTATGGGTGCTTTATTTTGATTTTCAAATTGGTTAGCATCGACTACAAAATCTCATCCTTCAATGGCTAGAATCCTTATTGAATTGGACATTACCAAGAAACACCCCAAAGAAATGTAGTTGGGATCTAAAAATTATGGTTACATGCAAAGAATTGAATTTGAAAATTTCCATGTCTTTTGTTCTCACTATAAAATCCACGAGCACGATAATTCTGAATGTTTCATTCTTCATCCTCACCTTAAAAAAAAAATCCCTATTAAGGAAACTTTTGTTCCTAACCTTAGGCTAACCACTATTAAATATAAAAAAACTACTTTAGAAAAAAGAATTCTTTGAATGTTTCAAATAAGGCTAATTTACCTTTCACTTCCTCTAAGCAATTGAAGGCTTTTAATGTGAACAATAATTGCTTTTATAAACTTTTGAATGAGGATTTTGTTTCCTTTGATTCAATCCTTGCATCCTTACTGGCTTTGATATATTAAAATGAAGCTTAATGGGGAACATAAATTAATAATTTAATACTATGCATCATTCTAATTCAATGGTGAATATGGCTTTAATACCTCATGATAATCAGGTTGATAAACTTGATTCCATATTTCAAATTTAGGATTATTTTATCTTCTCAAAAAGATTTTTGTTTATCTAATAATTTGGTTAATGATGAGGAAGGTTTTGGTGTTCCCACTTGCCTTCTTAATAAATTAGTTTCTACTCCCTCCCTTATTACTCCTGATGCTCATTTATCTTAAATAAATTCTAGTATCTTGGAAGAAATAGAATTCACTTCTCATCAAGAGATTTCTCTTAAATCTATGATTAATGTTGCCAAATCTTTTTCAGATGATGATTCAATGGGCAATGAAAGTGGCTTCCAAAATTTATATTCTAAAGAGAAATAAATGTTACAATTTTTCCCAAATTGCTAAGAAACACTAAAGGCTTTGCCTCCTTCTCTTCTCTCAATAACTTTACTCCCCACTTTCTTTTCTTTATGTTAATTTTAATTTCCAATGTTAGAGGGATTGATACCCTCTCTTTATGTACATAATATATATATATATATATATATATATATATATATATATTTATATTTGTCATATCCATAATATTTGCTTACTTATTATTCTTGAGCCACTTATTCATGCTAATAATTAACCGTGTTGCTAAAATGATTGATTTCAATAAACTTTTCGTAATGTTAGTAATAAGATTTGGTGTTTTGGAATAACTTTATAGACATTTCTATTCTTGATGATTTTCATCAAGTTGTCAATCTCAAATCTCTTACTGGTTATTGTGTTTTGGCTCTTTTTATGCATCTTGTAATAGATCGGTAGAAATCTTCTTTGGGATAACTTGACTAATTTTGCCACCTCATCACTACTAAACCTTGGTTTGTTGGTGGTGATTTCAACACTATTTTGTTCTCTTTTGAATGTAGTAGTGGTTGCTCTCCTAATATTCATTCCGTGGAAGAATTTTCCAAGATGATTCTTGATTGCAATTTTAATAATATTGGTTTTAAGAGTTCTAATTATACTTGGAAAAACTCTAGACTTTGGCAAAGATTGGACCATATTCTTTTTAATTCTCATTGGATTACTCAATGGCCTATTACTTTTATAGATCATTTAAGCAAAACCTTGTCTGATCATGCTCTTCTTTTGGTTTCTATTAAAGAATTTCTTTCCATTTACATTTCAGAACATGTGCATTCAACATATTAATGTTGACCTTACTTTTAAAGTAAGTTCTCAACCTCCTCTTCTTAGACCTAGAGATCTTACTAAGACTTCCTTAGTCATAAGACACTTCTCTTGATTAGGTGAACACTTAACCTAAACCTGAGACTTAGAAAGGTTAATCATAGGATTAGGCTATGCCTTAGGGATTAAGGAGACTCACCTACTCTATAGCCTAAATTTGACCTGTGTTCACCTTCTCAAACCAAACCTCAAATTCAATTCAAATATAAAAACCAAATTCAAATCCAAATCAAATGATTGAAGCCCATGATTGAATCCAAAATTGTAATGAGAGAGAGAGAGAGAGAGAGAGATTAAACTAGTTCTAAACATCAAACAAAATTTATTCAAAATTTAATCAAAATAAAAACTAAAAATAAATGTTATATATATAATATATTAACCATTAAATTAAAATAATTAATTTATCAATAATTATTAATGATAATTAAAATTATCTTATTTTATACATAATTGATAAATTTTCATTCAATTATTTACTAAAGTTATTAAAATTATGTAAAACTTTTAAAATCATTTTTTAAAAAAAACACGTTTCACTAAATTTTAAAAAAAATGTGAAAAAGACAAAGCTATTAAATGACCTACTCCTTGCTAATTTATGTGATCATGATAACGCATAAAAAATTTAAAAAAAGAAATAAAAAGAGGGAATGTGGGAGAAGTTGAGCATGTGGGACAAAGTTGGCATCTCTCTCTCTCTCTCTCTCTCTCTCTCTCTCTCTCTCTCAACTAGAAAAAAATGACACACTAAAAAAATGAGGCCCCATCTTTTTCTCATCTCCCTTCAGCAAAAGGCAAGCCCTCTCATTCCTACTTCACTTAAGAAGCTCCCATCCCAATAAAATAAAAATAAAAAATAAAAAATATCTTTGAGCATCTCTCCTCCATTGGGTGCAAAGCCAAAAGCGAACTCTCCCTCACATCCATCTCTTCCTCTCAACAAAGTGAAGCCTAGTCAAGCCAAGCAGCATCCACACCTCCTTCTTCCTCTAGTAGGTGACCTCTCTTCCCTCACTTTCTCCAAAATTGAGACACATAGTAGCATGTAGCAAGTATCTAATTGAGACTTCCTTGATCCCACTAGCCCCATAAATCTACTAAAGAACATGATACATCCCATGAATTTTCTATTGATCGATTGAACCATGCCACTCACATGTCCTAGCCACCAGTGAACTCTCCCTCTATGCCTCCATCCTCTTTCATAAAGACCACTACTTTCCAGCCCTAAGCGTCGGTCCTGTTCTTCATCACTTCTCCCATTGCATCGCTGGTTGCAAAAGAGCCCCTTTGAAGGTCTCTGGTGGATGGTTCTCTTGATTCAGTGTGAAGAAACAATCCCTACCTAAAATTATCAAGGCCATTGATTTAGTCCTCCACGAGCCTACTGTTGAGGTCTCCATGGAGGATATCAGTTTGAAGAAGATCAAAAAGATCATAGATGACATGATTGTGGTCATGTAGAAGGCCCCTAGTGTCAACCTCGCTGCTCCATAGATTGGTATTCCTTTGAGGGAAATGAGCTAAGTGAACATGGAATAGGTTCAAGTATTGATGCAGAGTAGTATGTCGGTTTAAATGAAAGCCATCTCAATGATCTATACAAAATTCCAAATCAAAGGCACTGGCAGCACCGGAGGGTTCTTTAATGATCCATGGTGGTATGCTCAGAGGCTTTTGAACCTATTATTCTCAATGCCCTAAGACATCATATATATATAATCTAGGTGAAGATTATTATTCTTGAAGAAATAAAGGTATACATTAGCTACGCTCCTAAGAGTTAAACTAATGCACAAGACCATCGACCTTTTGATCTGCTGGTAATAATTAATCCAAAGCTTCAAAAGAAGGGAAGCAAAACTTGCTTTATTCTTTGAAAGATGTTTGAGCATTGATGGATTTAGAGCTATGGTAGAGTGGCATCTACAAGTGGAGGTGACAAGTCATGATCATTTTGGTCAACCTATCAAAATTACTGCTTTTGGATGGATGGCTCGCATATTACAACATGAGTTTGATTATCTGAATAGGACTATATATGTGGATAAGATTGTTCTGAGAACATTCAGAAAATTCAAGAATCTAGATTTGCCTCTTCTAGTAGGATGCCTAAAGCCAAGTGTCTATGAGAAAGTGAGGAGGAAGGAAACAATTGGAGAAAATAAAAAGAATGATAGTTGAACTATTGATCCAACCCAATAAGCACCTCAATAGGGCTTATTTCTTCCAAACAAAGCCACTCTTGGTCGGAATCCAGTGGACATTAGCTCTGATGAGGTATAATTCTAAAAAGCCTTAGGGATCTCATGTTTGATGTGTTGAATGTAAGCATCATTAGGATCCAACCTTTAGAGCACTTTACTTTTAATCCTTTCAATGAGAGTTTAGAGACAAAAGTAAGACTATATTCATTTTATGTGTTTGAAGTGAATAGTTTTGATTAGAGAATAGCATAGTGATTTGATTGCACCTATCAAGCCATGATTAACTGTGCCATTTGATCTTTGATCGAATGATCATGATTAATCTAATATTTTATTTATTATTAAATTTAATTGGATCTAAAAAAAGTTAATCACTCTTTAGAATAAAAAAGAAAGAAATAATATGTGATCAAACAAATTCCAAAAAATGTACAAATTAAATTATCATAAAATTTAAGTAAAACTTTGTATAAAAAAATTAACTAAACCAATAACATTATAAATATTATAATCAAATATAAAAAGTTGTTTGAACACAATTTATTAATGTCAATTATAAAAATCAATTTAATCCCTAATTGTTATATATTGATCGTAAAAGTCAAAAGAAAATTTGGTTATGAGACATATCCTTAATTATAATTAATTTAACTATTATTTATAATTGACTAAGCTTTATTTGATTAGCTATTCATATAAAATATTAGAGCAAAATGATTAGGACTTATTTCCTAATTATTTTGTATAATTTATTTCATTAAAAGATTGGATTTATGAAATATGATTGGGACCTCTTTCCTAACCCATTCCTTAAATCCATTTCATTTGGAGGATAATTAATCAATTTGGCAAATTAAGTAAGATATATTGATTAATTAATTAATTATTTCATTAATCAAATCAAAATTATAATCATATATGATCTTCATTAATTAATTCATGGATAGATCTTTAGGTGTTTAATAGCTAAAAGAGTTAATGAAATTATGATTTACCCATAAGTGTTGGAAAATCATAAAAGTAATTAATTAAGTTTAATCTAATTAGTCAATAATTATGAGCTAATTGCATTAGGCCCTTTCATTTCTTAGGATCATTGTAAGTTATTTTACATGCATATCATGTTGGCTCATAATAATTTAATTAATTACTTTAAAGTAACATAGGTAAGAGTTAATTAGTGGATTTAATGCATATTACAACCTAATTAATCCATAAAATCCACTTAATTACATTTTATTAAACCAAATCAATTCACAAACATGGGAATGGGTTAGGATCAACAAACTTTCCTTCATTTCATTAAATCAAAATGAAACATAAAAGTTAAAAGTTACATAAGAAACTTTGATTGCTTGAAATGTTTTTATTTGATATGATTGTCCTTAGGAATTAATTTAATTGAATGAAATCATGTGTTTATGTTTAGTTATTCCTCTCCATTCATATTAAATGTTGTATGTCATTTGATTCATGCATTCATCTTTTGCAAAATTAACTAAATCAAATGGTTCCCTTTATGTCAGCATGTGTTGATTTTATTTAATATAAGTGTGGCTATTATCATTATTAAACTAAAGTTATTTTTGAAAGTTTATAAGTCAACTACATTTGGAGTGATAATATTTATAAATATTTATAAGCTTGCATGTGTCTATGGCTTAGAACATGTGATATGGAGTTCTCTTTCTTTAGTCTATATGAATTTACATAAAGTTTGAATGTTAACAAGTGTATAGTCCATTTGGAAAGGACATAACATTTGTTTGAATTCATTCCAATGTATTTCTATGTTAGAATTTAGATAGAACTTTAGCTCAGATGTATAAATAATGCAATTTAAAAAAAATATAATCTTTGCATGATTTTTCATTCTTGTAGTCACTTGTACATTCATGTGTATTCAAGAATAGTGGGTATATCTAGTCTGGACATTCCAACGATGCAAGGCTTTAGTAGCCCCAAGGAGGTCTTTACCTCACTCCCCTATTTTCACATTGGTGAAGTATCTGCTTAAAACTTTTATACACTTGTATGTGCATTTAGCTAATGAATGAAAATCTTCTTCCAACTTTAGCTCACATGTATAAATAATTCAATTGAAAGAAATAATAACTTTTGCATGATTTTTAATTCTTGTAGTCACTTGTACATTCATGTGTATTCAATTAGTGGGTATATCTAGTTTGGACATTCTAGGGATGCAAGGCTTTAGTAAATGAGGTCTTTACCTCACTACCAGTTTAACAATGGCAGTATCCACTTAAAACTTTTATACACTTGTATGTACATTTAGCTAATGAATGAACATCTCCTTTTCAAGTTTAGCTCACATGTATAAATAAATCAATTGAGAGAAATACAAATTTTGCATGATTTTCCATTCTTGTAGTCACTTATACATTCATGTGTATTCAAGAATAGTGGGTATATCTAGTCCGGACATTCTGGGGATGCATGGCTTTAAGTAGCCCCAATGAGGTCTTTACGTCACTCCCCTAGTTTAAAAATGGCAAAGTATCCACTTAAAACTTATATACACTTGTATGTGTATTTAGCTAATGAATAAATTCTCATTTTTCAACTTTAGTTCACATGTATAAATAATTCAATTGAAATAAATAAACCTTGTGCATGATTTTCCATTCTTGTAGTCATTTGTACATTCATGTGTATTCAAGAATAGTGGGTATATCTAATCGGACATTTGGGATGCAAGGCTTTAAGTTGCCCCAAGGAGGTCTTTATCTCATTCCCCGGTTTAACAATGGCAAAGTATCTTAAAACTTTGATACACTTGTATGTGCATTTAGCTAATGAATTAAAATCTCATTTTCTACAAATATACACATCTACATTCATCATCTAAGTGTGCTAAAAAATATTGTATGTGTGCGGTATATTTAGGATTAATATCATATGCATGTTACATGTGATGGAGAGGAATGATTGAACATATGCCATGTGATAGTAATTCAATTGAATTAATCTAAGATACCTTTCATATTAAATAAGATTATTAAAAGTGAGCCTAAACTTAGAATTAAGTTAAATTTTGTAATAAGCCATTCACTAAAGAGAACTAAATCAAATTTACATGCTTTAGAAAGTGGCTTAAGGTAGGGATGAAAGAGGGAAATCCTCTTTTCTTCTCTTTATAAAACTTAATTTCTAAATGAAATAAAAGAAAACACAAATTAAAATTCTTAAATAAATTAAATAACTTCAATTGAAACCAACCCTTCATGTTAAATTAAATCCTTCTAAACTTAGAGTATAACTCTAATGCTAGCAAGACATACCACACAAGCACATTAGAATTAAGTCAACTACTAGCTTTATGTTAGGGTGGTGCTTGGTATGATGTATATTTTGGTTTGTGATGATGTATTATTGTTGTGGATGTTAGGTGTATGCCTCATAGATTGGATGGTAGGCCATGATTAGCCTAATCATATTTTTATAGGGGATTATATATAAGGGTCGATTAAAAATAAATATAAATGCTCTCTTTGCAGGTTGATTAAGCCCCTAAGCATTATTCAAGGTTGGATAGGTGGACTTGGTTACCCATGTGCAGGGTGCTAAGCCCAAATTATGATATAATTACTTGAGATTGTATGTATGTTTAACTAACCTCTATTTTGTAGGTGTAGTTAGATTTACTTTTCCTATTCTTAATGTAATTTTGCAATTAGGAATTAGGACTAGTGCTATGGGGGATAAGGATGAGCATTGGCTAGAAGGCTTTATCCTGCGAGGCCATGTGATGTCTTTGAGTGGAGCAAATTAAATAAAAGAAAAGAAATAAAGACATGAAGATTGAAGAATGAAGACCACCCATAGCATTCATTCATTATAAGTTGTATTATTAATATATAAAGGTGCACCACTCTTACTAAGAGGGTTTCCATCCTTTTATTCTTTCATGATAAAAAGGTTGAATTTGAGGGTGTACTAGAAATGACATGCTTTTCTTAGTTTCTTAAATGAATCTAACTTCATCATGCATATAGGCATACAAAATTCAAAACCTTTGTCAAAATAAAGTGTAAAATCAAATAAACTTTGAAAGGTTTATTTGTAATTAAGTCATTACTGCATTCATGCTCATGTCTCTTGGGAAGTGGGTTTAAGGACTTTTCTCTTTCTAAATTAATAATACTTATCTTGCAAATGCATACTTACCTACATGGTTTCAAAATCAAATAAAATTTGTATTTGTAGATTAGTCAGCGACCACTCATTTATAGCCAACAGTGGGTGGTTTATTCTCTTTCTAAATTATAAGGTGAACCTTGCCCATTTTTTGCTTAGACAGGTGTGCTTTGGCTTATGCCAAAACTCAAATAGAGTGCGAGGGTTTATTTCCTTCAAGCTACTAGCATAAATCATCACCTCTTAGGCATTTCTACAACCTTGTGTTCTTGGATTATAAGTTCTTGCTTTCTAATAAAATGTTAATTTGAATAAAATTAATCTCTTCAACTTTAAACATATAAAGCCCAACCATAGGATAGATTAGAATGCTCAGTCTTTCTAATATCATGAGCATTTCCACTCATTCCCTTTGGCTTGATAATAAGTCTTCTCCTTGAACAATCTTTTTTTTTTACAAAACAATCTTTTGATAGTCTAGCCTTGAAATCTTTGGAGACCTTAATTTCTACTTTAATCAGAGTATTCTTAAAGAATTCCTATTCTTTAGGATGTAATTAACTAGCTTGCCTCATAAGGAATTTAATGAACTTCGACTTAAAATAAACCCTACTTTACTTTTCATGTAAAGTAGGGAAAGATCTCTAGTATATTTGAAGACCCATCATACCTTAGGTCCTTATTAGGTGATTAGGTCCATTATAGGGTGATGATTTCTACCTTTTGAAAGTGCATCATTCTTTAATGTCATACGATCACTTCAATAAGTACCCCAAGATCTACATGGTGTCCACATCTCAAAAATAAACACCACAATTAATTTTTTTTAATGTTATGGCTAATTGGAAAGCTCCTTCACATCGATAATTTGATTATGGGATGAATAGACTAGTTTAAACTTAAATGACTTAAACAAAATCTAGTTTGTGGAACAAGCATTATTTTAAAATATTTTTGCTAATATGAAGGATATGGAAAATTTGGTTTGTGATCTTGAAGTTTCTATTATGAAACCTTCCAAGATTTTGGACTTGAAAGAGGTGAAGGATAAACTTATTAATTTTTAAAATATGGAAGAAACTTATTGGCATGAAAAAGCCTCTAGTAAACATATTGCAGATGGTGAAAAGAATACTAGGTATTTACATACTTTAGTTAATAAAAAGAGAGCTTTAAATACTATTTATTAAAATGACAATGGATAATGGATTACGAAGAATAATGATATTAAGGATTGATTATTAATTATTTTAGAAATATGCTCAAAAGAGTTGCTCTTATGATGCTTTCTAAATCACACTTGATTCCTTCTATTATTACCAATGATGACAATGCTTTGCTTACTATTTTGCTAATGAAGATGAAAATTTTAAAGTTCTTAATAGCATGAACATAGATTATGTTGATGGACTGGAGGGTTTCACTACTCAATTTTTTCAAAATTATTGGTTTATTATTTAAAATGATTTGATTGATGTTGTGGTTGATTTCTTTAATAGTAATCCTTTTCCTTGATATTTTCTAGCACTTCAATTATTCTGGTACCTAAGAAAGATAATCCAGACTATTGGAGTGAGTTTAGACCTATTAGTCTTTGCACCTTCTTCAATAAGCTAATTTCCAAAATTTATTGAGGCTTAGTCCTCTTCTTCATAGATTATCTTTCTCAACCAAAATTGGTTTTGTTAGAGGTAAATATATTTCTTATAATATTTTACTTTCCTAATAATTAATTCATGATTTAGATGCTAAGACTAGAGGTGGAAACATTCTTTTCAAATTTGATATTACCAAAGTTTTGATAATATCTCTTGGGATTTCCTTTTTTGATATTTTGAATTTATTTAGGTTTTTATAATTATTTTTCTATTAAAATTGTATTAATAATGCGGTTTTCTATTTTTCTTAATGGGAAGCTTTGGGTTTCTTTCCTTCCTCCCATGGCTTAAGAGAAGGGGATCCTTTATCTTCTTCTTTATTTATCATTATTGTTGAATACTTATAGCATCAATGATTTATTCTTAAATAATCTAGTATCTATTACAAAACTCTTGGTGATTTTCATATTTCCCATTTAAGCTTTGTGGATGATTTCATTATTTTTTGCAATGCTTCTATTCATCATATCAAGAATCTTAAAATCTTTTAAATACATTTGTAGAAAGTGGTCTTACTATCAATGATAACAAAGCTATTTTATTACTTCTTGTATCTCCAATAATAAAATCAATCACATCTATATCATTAATTTTAAACATCAACATTTACCTCTTAAGTACTTTGGTGCTCCTCTTTTGAAGGTCCAAAATGATCCCATCTTTTGATGAGTTAATTCAAAAATTTTAAATAAAATTTCTATTTGGGAATCTCATTTACTCTCTTGTTTGGTGGCGGGCTCACTATTCTTAAAAGCACTCTCAATTTAATGCCTATATTTGATTCAAACTATTATTCCTACTAATTCTACTCTTATCAATTGATTACTTTCTTAATAAATTTTTTTGGGGATCTAATAATTCTATTAAAAGAATGCATTGGACATCTGCATAAATGTTGTGGTCATTTGGGTGAAGGTGGTCTTGGTTGCAAACTATTGATCTTGTGCCTTCTCTCATAAGCTTGTGGAATTTTAGAAAGAATGATAGCCTTTGGGCTAATTTTAAGATGGAAAAATAAATGTAAACACCCTCTTATCTATTCTTATAAATTTGGTGACTCTCTAATTTGGAAATGGCTTTGCTCCATTAAATGGGTTGCTGAATCCTTAATATCTTGGGGTGTTCATTTGGGTTCATCCTTCTTTTGGCAAGAAAATTGGATTGGCAATGGATCTATTTACTCCCTTTTATCTACTCTTTACTACTATCAAAGTTAACTCTTTTTTAATAACAATTGGAATGAAAATAAACTTAAAAATTATATCTCTATTTCTCTTTTTGATAACTTTAGAAATGCCCCTTATTTTTTTAACAAACCTGATCAAAAAAATTTTTAAGCTCTCTTATAATGGTGAATTCGTTCTTAAAGAGGTTTGGAATTTTATTAGAGATAAGCAGAACTCCTCTAATGTTTTCATTAAACTTTGGAACAATATCATTCCCATTTCTTATTTGATTTTAGCTTGGAGGATTTTGAATAACTTTATTCTTGTAGATTTCTTGCTCTGAATAAAGGGTTTTATTTACCTTCTAAGTGCTATTGTTGCTTTCATATTGAAAATGTTAATCATGTTTTCTCAATGGTGCCATTGCTTCCAAATTATGGATATGGTATGATGATTTATTTAACACTAACTATTTTCATGGTTATCAACTTCTTGAAGCTTGTTTCCAAAAAAGTGAAAGGTCATATCAAAATCTTAATTATTACTTTTATTTTGGTTCATTTGGATGAAAATGATGCTAAATATCATGGTATTCTATGAATCATAAAAGGATCACTAGAACTAAAGAAATAATTCATGCTTTGTTTAATGCTAATTTAATTAGTAACATCCATTTTAGAAGTTACAAATTTGTGGCTAAAAATTAGGTCTCATTACACTAATGTTTCTTTCAATAAGGCTATTAGAATTATCCATTGGATCAAACCTAATGAGAACTTTATTAAAATCAAATCTTGATGGTTTAGTTTCACCTAATAAATATGGTTGTGGTGGTATTAGAGATTCCAAAGATACTATCATTTGTGCTTTTGCTTATCCCTCAAAGCATGTTATGTTATTTTATGCTTCATTTGTTAATAAAACTATTGATAGTTTTTTTGAACAAAGGCCTCTTTAATATTTGGATTGAAGTTAACACTCTTCTTTTACTTGATATGCTCACTTCTAATAAAATGGGAAATATTATTTTATCTCCTTAATCACACTAAAACCCTCCTCTCTTAAGTTTGCTACAAAATTTCACATATTCTTCATGAAGGTAATGCTTGTGTGGATTTCTTAGCAAATTTGGATGTTGAATTAAATGAGCTCACTATATTAGATAATCAAAACTTACCTAAGTTCCTGATAAGCTTGGTTAATCTAGATTTCTCTAGACTGCCTTACTTCAGACTTGAACTTGTGGCTTTTTTTATTGGTCTTTGGCTATGGTGTTTCCTTTGAGCCTTTTTATTGATTGCTGCTTTTGTGCTTTCCCATATTGAAATTTCTCCTTGCTATTCTTCTTTAGGGTCTTGGCTAACCTCATTTTCTATGAGTGCTACCTTGTTTGGTGGATGCTATTGATTGTTTCTACCCTCTGCCTAGTTATCTTGGGTGGTGTTTGTTTGAAGGCTATTTTTAGTCTTTTCATTTCTATCATAGTGTTGGGCTTTTTGGCAATTGCTAATTTCTTTTTTTATTTTGGCTGTTCTTGATTGTTGTTCCCTCACTTTTGGCTTGAAGCTTGATGTTTTGTGGTAGTTACCTTCTTATTTTCTCTTTGGTGGTGGCTATTTTTTCTCTCGGGTCAGTTCCTTTCCTCCTTAGTTTGCTTCTGGTGGGTTGGTGGTCCTCCTAGGCTTGCCTTTCCTTAGTTTTTTGCCTGGTTGGGTGATTACCATTTCTTGGTTGTTTTTGGTGGCCTCCAATTAGGTTATGGCTATGCTTTCCATCTATCTTTCCCTCTGAATGAGGTTTGCCACATATCTGGGCTGGTTGCTTTCTTATCTGAGTTGGATATTTTGTTGTTGTGGTGGTTGGTTAGGTGGCCTTGTTGGCTGGTTGAGTTGATTGGCTACGTTGGTTGGCTGGGTTGGTTGACTAGATGGCTGTATTGGCTGGTTTTACCTCCTCCGTTGGTGGCAGATCTTGGGGGTTGTTGGTGGTTTATCTTTGGTTTGGATTTGTTGGTTATTTGTTGGCTATTATTTTTTATTTTATTGATTAGGGCTTCATGATTAGTTTCTTTGGTTTTGGTTTGGTTCTTTTGGTTATGTTTTCAGCTTCCTCTTGTAATGGTCTTCCTTTGTTGGCTGCAACTGCTTATCTTTTGTTTTTTCTTTTATTTAGGTGGCAACTTAGTTGTGGGTCTATTTTCTTCTACCATAAATGTTGTTTGCTGGTGGGCTAGGCGGCGGTTATTTGCTTCTGTTTTCTTGCTAGTGAGCTCTTGTAGTTTTTTTTTGTCTTGGTTTTTGGTTTGATGCCATTTCAGGTTGGCTGGTTGAAGGCTGTTTATTAGCTATTGTTTTGCCTTGGGTGCTGGTGACTTGTCTTGGTGTCTTATTTTGGTTTATTGGGTATTACCTCTTTTTATTGTATTTTGCTCTCCTATTTCTAATACCGGCCTCTTAGTTTGTGGTGGTGGTTTTGCTGTTACACTTGCTATTCTTCCTGGTAGCCTTGCTGGATGCTCCTTTAGTCTTTTTTTCTTGGTGGAGGTATTGCACACTTTTATCTTTTGTCTACTTGGGTTATCCTCTTTGGATTGGATTGGTGGTTGTGTGGTGTTAGTTGTCCCCTCTATTTGGGTATTGGTTTGTTGTTGCTTTGGGGACAATCTTGGGATGGTTCTTTGGCTTTGGGCCTATCTTTTCTGGACTGTGTTGTTATCCCTGTTAATGGTGCTTGCTCTTTTTGGTATTTCTCCTCCCTTTTGGTGTTGGATTTGGTGGTTTTCCTGTTGTCCCTAATGGATGGCTATTGGTCTGCTTTACTGGGCTTGGTTATTTTGGTGGCTTTGTGTTTGGATGTTCTATTTGCTGGTTGGAAGACTTTGCAGCATTGTTGGATGATGATCTGGATGGACTTATGAGGTATCTTGGCTATGATGGCCTTGAAGTTTCCCTTTGTTTCTTGTTTTGGCTTGTAGCACCATATGTAATTGTAACCCTTCTTTCTCTTTATGCCTACTTAATTGTACTCATCCTTTCCTTAGAATGCTGTAGATGTCTTTTATAGGTTGGATCTAGATTATTTTCTATTATCAAAGAAATCAAGTGGATTTTGTTATTGCTCATATGGATCTTCATTTGTTTGATTTGGTTTTCTTTTGCTTCTCTTTATTTAATATTGTAATAGTTTGGGGATTCATCTCTTTAGGTTTTTATAGCTCTTTGAGCATTAGTTTAGAGATTTATCCCCAGGACTTTGTACTCTTATTTGGGTCAATAAAATTCCCAATTTTCCCACAAAAACCTCAACCCTAACAAACCTAAACCCTAAACTAAACTAAACCCCACTTAATAAAACTAAATCTTAAACCTTAAAACCAATCCACTACCACCACACCTAAACCATAAACCTAAACCTTCCTCCTGATAAATAAAAAATATATATTAAATTAAACACCCCACTCTAAACTACCACAACACAACCTACCCTCCTAAACCCACTGGGCCCTAGGCCACAAACCACTCCTACTGGATCTAGCCCTGTCCCACTGGGCCAGATCTAGATCCTGGGCTCCACACCACTGGGCTACTGAGCCAAACTGACCTGGGCCTAAAGAGACTAATAAAATAATAATAAACTGACATAAATAAAATCAGTTAAGATAAAATGTGACTAACCTAAATCTAGGCCTACTGAAATAAAATAAAGATAAAATATAAAATAAAACTAAAATAAAATAACAAAACTAAACTAAACTAAAAATAAAATAAACCTAAAAAAATAAAAACTAAATAAAATAAAAAAACCTAAAATAAAAATAAAATAAAAAAAAAAAAATAAAAAAACCTAAACTAAAAAAAAAAATAAACTTAAACAAAATTAAATTAAATTAAATTAAAAAACTAAACCAAAGACTTAAACCTAAACCTAAAATAAAACTAAAATAAAACTAAAATAAAAATGATCCTAAAATAAATAAACTACTAAATAAATAAAATAAAATAAAATAAACTCAAACAAATTAAAATAAATTAAATAAACCTGCTACTAGTTTAGTTGGTTTAAAAAAATCTACCCTAAACTAGGCCCACAACCCTGACCTGATTCTAAACCCTAGGCACAACCACACACCCTGACCCCACCACTCTCTGACCCTTCCCTAAACCTACCTAAACTACCACCAAACCCTAAAGCATAAGCACTAAAACCATAACCCAATGCTAAACCACAACTCTAAAACCCCTAAACCTAAAATCCTAAACCCCAAACACCCTAAACCTTAAACTAAACCCTACACAAACCTAAATCTTAAACCCTAAACCCTAAACCTAATCTAATGTAGCTTAAATAAAAAAAATAAATCTAAAACATTAAAATGGGTAGAACATACTTGGCGAACATCGTCAAGGCGAAGGTGGAGCAGTGATTATCCAGTGGTGGTGGGGTTGCTCTGGTGGTCTTTGGTGGATATGTAGGTGGTGGTGAGGATGGTGGTTATGGAGGTGGTAGGAGTGACAGAGTTTACAACTGTGGTGGTGGTAGAGGGAGAGATTGTAGATATGATGGGGGATCGAGTTAATTGAGAAGCGGGGGTGGTTCTGATGGGAATTAGAGAAACTAAAGAATGATCGATCTGATCTGCTACTTATGAAATTGTGTCTTTATAGTAAAAACAGATCTAGTAATCTAGGGTTTTTGATTTGCTCTATGCATGCTCATTTTTTATCTACGTTGTCACTTGTGTCGTAGAAAACTTGGTGTGTTACTTGGTTGATGAAATCGAAAAGAAGAAATGTTGAATATGAATTTGTTCTCTGTTAAAAAAAAAACTGTAAACCTTAAACACTAATCCCTAAACTCTAAACCCTAAACCCTAAAACCTAAACCTAAATAAATAAAATAAAAACTGAAACTAAATCCTAAACCGTAAAACTAAACGCTAAACCCTAAACCTTAAAAACCCTAAACCCTAAACCCTAAATCCTAAACCTTAAACCCTAAACCCTAAACTCCAAACCCTAAACCTTAAACCCTAAACCATAAACTAACCATAAACCTAAACCACAAAACCAAAACCTAAACTAAACTAAATAAACCTAAAATAAAATAAAGCCTAAACCTAAATAAAATTAAAAAGATAAAATAAAATTCTAAACTAAAACCTAAACCCAAACCGCATGACATAAAGATAAAAATAAAAATGAAACTAAATTAAATAAATAAAAACTTAAACTAAACTAAGGTTAAAACTTAAATAAACTAAATAAAATAAAAATTAAACCTAAAATAAAAGAAAGATAAACCAAAAGATATATTAAAACCAAAGGCTTAAACCTAAAAAGATAAGAATATAAAACCTACCTAAAATAAAGACTAAAATAGTTATAAAATAAACTGGGAAACCTGAACCTAAAACTAAACTAAAATAAAAACTCAAAGTGATACATAAACCTAAAGAAACAAAACTAAACTAAATAAAATAAAATAAACTTAAATGAAATAAAAAAATAAAACTCAAATAAATAAGAAAATAAACTAAATAAACCTAAACTATGGGTTTTGCTAAATTTAAAAAACCTAAACCCTAACACTACCACAAACCCCACCCAAATCCTAAACCCCTAAACCCACACCTACACCCTAAACCTCACTAAATCTTAAACCCTAAAACCCTAAACCCTAAACCTTAAACCCTAAACACTAAACCCTAAACTAACTCTAAAAACCCTAAACCTTAAACCCTAAAAGCTAAACACCCTAAAACCACATACCTCACAACTAAACCTTAAACCCTAAATGCTAAACCCTACCTAAACCCCTAAACCTTAATCCCAGCCCTAAACCTAAACCACTCCACTAAACTAAACTAAAGTAATTAAATAAATAAATAAAAAATAAACCTAAACCCTAAGAATGGGGAACCTTGATGGAAAGAACATCACTATCAACCTTGCCTAGATCTCATGGTGGAGGTGAAGGCGGAGGTGGTTATCACAGGTGGTGGGGGGATATAGGCAGATGGTTATGGATGTGGTGGTGGCGATGGTAGTTATGGAGGTGGGAGGAACGAGCAGCGAGTTCTGGCGGTGGTGGCGGAGGGAGAGATCTTGGATTTGATGGTGGATCCCGCTACTCGAGAGGCGGGGGTGGTTCTGATGGGAACAAGAGAAATTGAAGAATACCCAATCCAATCTGCTGCATATGGAATTATGTCTTTATAGTAGAGACAATTCTAGTTATTTAGGGTTTTAGAATTTCTCTATGCATTCTCATTTTTTATCTATATTGTCACTTTTGTCTTAGAAAACTTGGTGTGTTATTTGGTTGATGAAATCGAAAAGAAGAGATGTTGAATCTGAATTTTTTTCTGTTAAGAAAAAAACCTTAAACTCTAAACTCTAAACCCTAAATCCTAAAAAAAACATAAACCCTAAACCCTAAACCCTAAAATCCAACCCAAAACACACAAGCCATAAACCACTGAGGCATGACCCAATAAACTCTAAACTTTAAACCATAAAACCTAAACCTAAATAAAATAAAAGCCTAACTACCCCACTACTAACCCGCCCACCCAACCACACTGTGTGTCCTCCCTAAAAAAGGCCTGGGCCCTGGGCCCTAAACCCTAAACCCTAAATCTGATCCTGGGCCCTAAAACCCTAAATGGGTGAATCTTAAACCCTAAATCTAAACTGACCTCCACCCACCCCGGCTCCAAACCTGGGCCCTAAACTGAACCACCCAACCTAGGCTAAATAACCTGACTGACATGGGCTTAAATTAAATAACCTAAATAGATAAATAAATAAAACTTAAACCTTAAACTAATAAATAAAATAAAACCTACTAAAACAAACCTAAACCTAAACCTAAAAATAATATAAAATAAAATATTAAATAAAAATTAAACCAAAATAAAATAAATAAAAACCTAAACTAAACTAAAAAATTAAAAAACTAAAATAAAAAATAAACCTAAAAAATAGAATAAATACCTAAACCTAAACCTAAAAAAAAAAAACCTAAACTAAAAAATAAAATAAAATAAACTAATGTAGAATTAAACTTGACTAAACTAAAGCTTAAAATAAACTAAAATAAAACCTAACTAAAATAAATAAAATATCTAAGAACAACTAAACTAGATAAAAATAAAAAAATAATCCTAAATAAAGATAAAATAAAATAAACTTAAATAAATAAAAATAAACTAAATAAGCATAAATTGGTTTGTAATTTCAAAATAAAATCCTAAACCACTAAATCTTTTAAACTTTAAATCTTAAATGTTAAACCCTCACAACCCTACCATAACCCACTCCACTAAACCCACTCCCTCCTCTACAAACCACACCATAAACCATATACATGCCCCACCAAATAATAAACTCTAAACTAACCCACTAAGCCCACACACTAACCTAAAAACTCTAAACCTAAACTCTAAAACCTTAACCCTAAAGCTAAACACTAGACCATATAAATGCTAAACCTAAACCCACCCTAAACCTAAACCACTGTAATCCCAAATCCTAAATCATAAACCCTAAATCCTAAACCTAATCTTGAAGTAATTAAATAAAAAAAATAAACCTAAGCTTTATGAATGGGAAAAACTTTGATGGCAGGAACTCACCGTCAATTAGACTCAATCTAGATATGGCGATGGAGGCAAAGGCAGAGGCAGTGGTTATCATAGTGGTGGTGCAGGATCTGGAGGTGCAGATAGATATGAATGTGGTGGTCGGAGGAGTGGTGATTACGGTGGTGGGAGGAGCGATAGAGGTTATAATCATGACAGTAGTTCTGATGGGAACTGGAGAAACTAAAGAACAGCCAATCCGATATGTTATTTATGGAATTGTTTCTTTATAGTAGAGACAGTTCTAGTAATCTAAGGTTTTTAATTTGATCTATGCATGCTCATTTTTTATCTATACTATCACTTGCATCATAGACAACTTGGTGTGTTACTTGGTTGATGAAATCCAAAAGAAGAAATGTTGAATCTATTTTTTTTTTATTAAGAAAAAACCATAAACCCTAAACCTTAAACCCTAAACCCTAAACCCTAAATCTAACAAAACCCTAAACACCCCATCCTAGGCTGTAAAACCCTAAACCATAAACCCACTGAGGCAAATAATAAAACCTGACCTAAATAAATAGATAAAAGCTAAAACTGAGCCACAGGCCACAAGCTAACCTCAGACCCAGGCTCCCAGCCACTGGGCCAGCCAGGCCCTGAGCCATGGCCACTGTGCCACTGAGCCCTAAGGCCCTAAACCCCAGATCTTAAAGAGTCTGGTGAGACAGAAACAGGCCCTGGCCCCGTGAGCCCTGAGCCCAGATCTAAGACTGACCCTGCCCCAAGGGTGGGCTCCAGACCCTAGGCCCTGAGCCACGGACCCCAGATTAGGCCCTCAAGGCCTGTACACTGGGCCCAAGGAATGCTCAAAACCTAAAATAAATGACATAAAAGGATGGTTAAAGCTTAAAACATAACAAAATAATAAAGATAAAATAAAATAAAGACCTGTATAAGGCCTAAACCTAAAAGATAAGATAAAATAACAAATAAAAACTAAACCAAGATAAAGATAAATAAAGACCTAAACTATCTTAAAAGATTAAAATAAACTTAAAAGATAAAAAAACTTAAATAGATAAAAAAATAAACCTAAGATAAAATAAAATAAACCTAAAAAAGATAAAATAAAACCTGCCTAAACCTAGGATTAAAAAAAAAACATCTAAAATAAAATAAAATAAAACTAAGATAAAATAAAACTGAAATGAAAAGATAAAAATAAAGAAACAAAACTAAAATAAATAAAACTAAACAAATAGAGCTAAAAAATAAAAATGGAATAAAAACTTAAAGATAAATAACATAACTAAGATAAATAAAATATATGCTAAATAAACCAAGACCCTCTTTGGTTTGCTTAATTTCTTTTAAAAGGCAAGCAGTGATCCCAGGCAGCCCAGGAGCTGATCCACAGGCCACTGAGCTGAGCCCTGGGCCGGATGACCATGAGCCAGCCCCACTGCGCCTGATTGGGCCATGGGCCCCAGGCTGACCTGAGGCCACTGAGGCCAGGCCAGGCATGGATCCTTTAAGGCCACACTGACCACTGAGCCTTAGACTGAGCCTCAGACCACAATCACTGGGATCATGGGCACTCCCTGACGGCCCCAGACCTAAGACCACAGCCTAGACTGAGCCATAGGCCAGGCCCCAGACCCCACCACCAGCCACAGGCCTAAAAGCATGAGCCTGAGCTGGATAATATAAGAATGGATTAATAAATGCACTGACTAAAATAAAGATAAAATAAGATAATAAAGTAAAGACTAAAGGCATGAAGCAGGCTGGATCTGAAGCTTGAACTGGCTTAGTGAGAGAAATAAAAATGATAAAGACTAAATGATAATAAATAAACTACTAACTAAAATATATAAACTAAAAGAATAAAACTAAACTAAATGATAAAATAAATCTAAACCAAATAAATAAAACTAAGCGTGATCACAAATAAACTAAAGGCCTGACTTTCTAAATAAACAAATAAACTAAAATAGATAAATGAACTAAA
Organism: Cymbidium sinense; assembly: GCA_021442155.1. NCBI lineage: Eukaryota > Viridiplantae > Streptophyta > Magnoliopsida > Asparagales > Orchidaceae > Cymbidium > Cymbidium sinense. Next base: position 130,404 of record JAKCPB010000092.1, read on the forward strand.
TAAACTAAATACCTAATCTAAACACACTAAAAGATAAAATAAAACCTAAACTGAAACATAAAGAAATAAATAAAATCTAAACAAGAGGTTAAAATAAAAATAAACTAAACTAAGATAAACACTAAACTGCACAAAGATAAACAAAATAAAATAAACAAAAATAAATAAATGAAAATAAAATAAGTAAAATAAAATAAAATATTCTAAATAAAATAAAACTAAAGTAAACTAAATGGGTTAAAATAAACTAAATACAAAACTAGCTTGTTTGCCTTTTAAAGACCCTAAACCCTGATCCTACACTACTTTAAGAGCTGAGCCACAATAACCTAAACACTGAGCCACTGAGCCTAGGACCATGAACGCTATGACCAGGTAGAGTAAATCCTAGGCCACTGGGCTCTGCACAAGCCCTGATCCACACAGGCCCCGAGGCTGAGCGTTACACTAGTCCTGATCCCTGATCACAAGGCTCACAAGATCCTGGAGTCACTGGGCCCAGGCCCTGGAGTATGGCTGGGCCCAGGCCCTAGATCACAGATCTGGTTGATCCAGAGCTAAGGGTACCACTGAGCCTAGGCCACTGGCTGAGGCTGAGCCTTTAAGATCCCTGGGCCCGCGGTCTGGGCTGGGACACAGAGCCGCAAAGACCAGCCACTGGGCTATAGGCCAGCCACAGGCCACTGATGAGCACAGAGCCCCTAAGGCTAAGGTAAGATAGATAAAATGAGAGCCTGGAGCTGAAATGGGTTAAGTTAAGACATATAAGGTAACTGAAGTGAATAAGATTAACTAATAAAGATAGAGCTAAGATAAGATAGTAAAGAGCTGAGCTGGGAAAGGCACATGGATAAGATGCTTGAAGATGACTAGTGTAAATAAAGATGAGCCCTAGATAAGATAAGATAAATTAAAGTAAAGCTGAGGCACAATAAAGATAAACGTTAGATAAGGCCACAGAGTTATTAAAGATAAAGATCTAGGCCACTGAGCCTGAGGCTAAGGAGTACTGGGCTGAGCCTCAGGCCAGGCTCCCAGAGCGCCACTTACTGGGCCAGGCCACTGAGGCCATGGGGCCATGCCACACGGCCACAGGCCACACTGGGCCAGATCTTGGCCACTGAGATCCTGGGCCAGCCACAAGATACAGGCCGTGGACTAGGCCTAGATCCACAGGCCTGCACTGGGCCCAGACCACTGGGCTCAGACCACCAGGCCACTGGGCCACGGACCCAGGTTAGGCCAGAGCCTGTGCACTGAGCCAAATGCTCAAGGCCTGAGCTAGATGGGCATAAAGGGGTTAGTTAAAGGCTTGACTAAACAAGATGTAAGATAAAGATAAAGATAAACCATGTTAACTGGGCCTAAAGGTAAGATAGATAAGATAAAGATGAGCTAAACCAAGATAAGATATAGATGAGGACCTACTATGCTAAAGATTAAAGATAGGCTTAAAATGATAAAGGAAGATGAAAGTGGGCCTAATGAGATAAAATAAACCTAAAGATAGATAAGAATACCTGTATGGGCCTAATTAAAGAAGACCTCTAAAAGATAAAATAAGACTAAAGATAAAAATGAGCTACTAAAGATGAGCTAATAAGAGCACAGGCTAAAGATAAATATGGGCTAAGACAGATGGAAAACTTGAAATGGATAAAATACTTAATAGATAATGCACACTAAGATAAATAAGAAATGTATGCTAAATAGGCCAGAGCCTCTGGTTTGCTTGATTTCTTTTAAGGCAGGCCGTGATCCACAGGCAGCCAGGCTGACTGGAGCACAGGCTCACAGGCCACTGAGCCCAGATGACCATGACCACCTAGGCCAGCCCTTGATCCACTGAGCCATAGGCCCTAGGCTGACCTGAGCTGAGGCTGAGCTGACCATGACCATGGAGTCTGGGCATTTAAGCCTGACCTGGGCCAGGCCACTGAGCCTCAGACCCACAGGCCACTAGTACTGAGTCTGGGATCATAACCACATCCTGACGCTTGAGCCCTAGATCCAAGGCCTGACCTGAGCCATGGGCCAGGCCCCAGGCCCAAGACCCTGAGCCACAAAGGCCTAAAAGAGCCTAGGCTAGGCTGGATGACCACAAAGATAAGATTAAGATGCACAAGGCTAAAAAAATAAAGATAAAATAGATAAGAAAATAAAACACTGAGCCTAATCTAGGCTTGGACCTAGGCTTAAAGATGAAAATATTATGAAGTAAACTGGCTAATAAATGATAAAGCCTAAGACTAGGCTAAATATATAAATAAAATAAAAGCTAGGCCTGATAAAAATAAAATAAATCTAAGCCAAGATAAAATAAAACCTAAGCGTGATCACAAAATAAACTAAACCAAACTTTAAACTAAATAAAACAAATAAACTAAAATGAAGATAAATGAAACTAAAAAGAAATAAAACCTAAAATATACACTAAATACAAAATCTAAAACACTAAAATAAATAAAACCTAAAACTGACATAAAAATAAAAATAAAATCTAAACCTAAGGTTAAAATAAAAAAACTAAACTAAAAATAAACATAAACTAAACCTAGGCCTAAAAGAAATGAAATAAAATAAACAAAATAAATGAAACCTGTAAATACTAAGCTAAAATAAAATAAAATATTCTAAATAAAATAAAAAAACTAATAAACTAAAATAGGTTAAAATAAACTAAATGAAACCTAAAACTACTTGTTTTATAAAGGTTTTTAAAGAAAACCCTAAACCCTAAATCCTAACACTTTAAGGCTGAGCCACAAAGATTAACTAAACAGGCCCCAGGTTGAGATGGAAGCCCACAAATGATTGGCCTGGGCCACTGGGCTCAGGCCCTGGGCCCTCAGTCACAGGCCCTGACCCAGAGGCCTGAAGCGTGAGGCTGGATCTGATCCCTGGATCCAGGCTCAGATCTGGATCTGGGCCAGGCTGATGTTTGTGGCTGGGCCACGGCCCTAATCACAAGATCTGGAAGTGAGCCCAGGCTGACCCTGGGCCTACTGGGCCCAAGGCCTGAGCCTGGATCTGGTACATTCTGGGCTGCAGACCCTGGACCACCAGACCACTGGGCCAGGCAATAAAACATAGAGCCACAAACCATGAAACTGAGCTAAAACTGAGTAAAATAAAATAAATAATAAAACCTAAAACTAAATGGGTTAAAGTTAAAACATAATAAAACAAACCTAAAAGTAAAATAAAATTAACTAATAAAATAAACTAAATAAAATAAATAAAACTAAACTGGAGAAAACCTATGGATAAATACTTACAAAAATAAACTAAATGTAAAATAAAATAAACCTAAATAAAATAAAATAAAATTAAAATAAAACTAAACCTATAAAATAAACATTAAAATAAACAAAATTAATTAAAAAATAAAATCTAAACCCTGAACTATAATAAAACCAAAACTTAAGGAAAATAATAAACAAAATAAAATAACCCTATTAAACTAAAATAAACCAAATAAAAAATAAACCCTAAACTCAACTGACCTAAACTTAAACTAAATAAATAAAATAAACTAAAAATAAACCTAAACTGACAATACCAAAATAAAATGTAAAACCTAAACTTAAAATAAATGCTAAACTGACATAAAATAAAATAGACATCAACCTAAACTTACAAAATAAAATAAAACTAAACTAAATTCATACTAAAATATTAAATAAAAATAAAACATAAAATAAAAAACTAAAATATAAATAATCTAAACATAAAACCTAATTTAGCATTTAAGAAAAACCTAAACCTAAATCCTAAATGCTAAACACTAAACCTAAAACTAAACCACAACTCTAATCCTAAAACCTAAGCCCCTAAAATGTATGCTAAAAATTAAAACCACTTAATCTAAAACACTATAGACCCTAAGCCCCAAAAAAAACATAAACCTAAAGTAACTAAATAAATTAAAAATAAACCTAAACCTTAAAACTACTAAACATAAAACTAAAATAAACAAAATAAAAAATAAATAAAACCAAAACCAGTTTGGATCGGATGTGGAGGAGATGGCTGGAGGTGCTTTGGTGGTGGAGGATCTTGAGTCTTTGGATATGGAGGTGGTGGTAGGAGTAGTGGTGGTTATGGAGGTGGGAAGAGCAATGATGATCTCAATATTGGAGGTGGCGGAGGAAGAAATTGGGGATACGATGGTGGATCCTGCTTCTCGAGAGGCCGACGTGGTTTTGATGGGAACTAGAGAAAATTTTAATTTAATGAAGAATCTGTCTTTAATACCTCATGATAATTAGGTTGATAAATTTTATTCCATATTTTAAATTCAGTATGATTTAACTTCTCAAAAAGATTTTCTTTTATCTAATAATTTGGCTAATGATGAAGAAGGGTTTAGTGTTCCCACTTGCCGTTTTAATAAATCAGATTTTTCTCCCTCCCTTGCTATTCTCGAAGCTCATTTATCTTTAATAAATTCTAGTGTCTTAGAAGAAGGAGAATTCACTTTCATTAATAGATTTCTCCTAAATTTGTGAATAATGTTGTTAAATTGTTTTCGGATGATGATTCAAAGGGAAAAGAAAAGGGCTTCCAAACTTTCTATTCGAAAAGGAAAAGAAATGTTAAAAATTTTTCTCTCAAATTGCTAAGAAACACTAGAACTGCTGCACCCTCCCTCTCTTCTCTCAAGTAACATTTACTCCACCACCCCCCCACCTCCTTTTCTTTTCTTTATGTTTAATTTTTTAGTTTGGAATGTTAGAGGGATTGGTACCCTCTCTATTCATAACTATATTAGAAATTTTTGCTGTATTCATAATATTTCCTTACAAATTAAAAACCTAAATAAAAATAAAAAATAAAATAAACTAAAATAAATAATAAATAAACTAAATGAACTAAATAAACCTACCTATTTACTTAATTTTTAAAAATTAAAAAAAAACTAAAAAAAAGACCGAACCCTAAACCCTAAACCCTAAAACTAAACCCTAAACCCTAAACTAACCCTAAACCCTAAACCCCAACCCTAACCCTAAACACCCTAACCCACAAACCCTAAACCCACAAAACCTTAAATCCTAAAAATAACCCTTAAATCATAAATTAACCCTAAAACTACCCTAAATCAAACCCTAAAACCTAAACCTAAATTAAATAAAACCTAAAATAAAATAAATAAAATTATTTAAACTAAAGTTAAAAAAAAAAAAAAAACTAAACTAAAAAATAAAATAAAATAAAATAATAAAATAAACAAAAAAAATATAAAACCTAAACTAAATTAAAAAATAAAATAAACATAAGAATAAAAAACTAAACTTAAAATAAAAATAAAATAAACATAAATAAAATAAAATAAAAACTAAATAAAAACCTAAATAAAACCTAAAAACTAAAAAAAATAAAACCTAAACCCTAAACTAAAAAAAGACCTAAAGCTAAAATAAAAATAAAATAAAGAAAATAAAATAATCCTAAACCCAAATTAAAATAAACTAAACTAAAAAAACTTAAACATAAACTAAATAAAAGAAAATAAACTAAATGTAAATCTAAAACAAAAGTAAACATTAAAACCTAAAAACAAACCAAAAATAAAAACCTAAAACCTAAACCTAAATAAATAAAATAAAAACCTAAATGTAATAATGTTATATAAAACCTGAACCTAAATAAAAAAAATAAAAATAAATTTCAACTAAAATAAACCTAAACCTAAACTTAAAATAAGCTAAAATAAAAAGCATTAACTAATATAAATAAAACTAAAATTAATAAACTAAACTAAATAAAAAATAAAAAAGTAACATAAACTAATATAAATAAAAAATAAACTAAATAAACCTAAACTTACCAGTTTAGTTTATTTAAAAAAAATCTATAAACCCTAATTCCTAAACCCTAAAAAATCCTAAACTCTAAACCTAAACCCCAAACCATATCTATAAACCCTAAACCTAAACCCTACCCATACCTAACCAACCCTAAACCTAGCGCTAAATCCCAAACCCAGAAATAAAACTAATTAAATTAAAAAATAAACCTAAACCCTAAAACCAAATAAACTTAAACTAAACTTAAACCACAGAATGGGAGAACCTTGATGGCGGTACATCACAAAAAGGTTAGATTTTGGTGGTGGAGGCTAAGGTAGAGGGGACTATTATAGTAGGGGTGGTGGGGGATCTAGAGGTGCTATTGGAAATGGAGGTGGTGGTCAGATTAGTGGTGCTAATGGAGGTAGGAGTAGAAATAGAGGTTACAACCGTGGTGGTGGCAGAGGGAGAGATTGGGGATATGATGGTGGATCTTGCTACTCGAGATGCCGGGGTGGTTCTGATGGGAACTGGAGAAACTGAAGAACGATCGATCCTATCTACTGCATATGGAACTGTATCTTTATGGTAGAGACGGTTCAAGTTATCTAGGATTTTTGATTTGCTGTATGCATGCTCATTTTTTATTTATGTCATCGCTTGTGTCTTAGAAAACTTAGTGTGTTACTTGGTTGATGAAATCCAAAAGAAGAAATGCTAAATCAAAATTTGTTTTCTCTTAAAAGAAACCAAAACTAAAACTAACCCTAAACTAATAGACCTTAAACTAAACCCCTAAAACCCTAAATCCTAAAACCCACCCCAAACCCCAAACTCTAAACCACACCCTAAACCCTAAACACTAACTAAAAATCCTAAATCTAAACCACTAAACTCTACCTAAACCTGATCTTAAACCCTACACTGACCCTAAAACCTAAACCCTGAGCCACTAAAACCCTAGCTCCCAAACCCTATCCCAACCAGGCCTAAACCTCCTATCTATCTGTAAACCCTGGGCCCATCCTACCACTGGGCCACTGGGCCCTGAGGCGTATCCTGGGCCAAATCCTACCATGAGCTCTAAACCACTGTGCCCTAGGCCGGGACCCAGATATAGGCCAAAACTAAACCCTGGGCCCAGGCCCTAAACTGGGCCTTAAACTACTTGAAAACCTGGGCTAAACTATATAAATCCTATAAGATAAATAAAGCCAGACCTAAAACTTAAAGTAAAATAAAGAAAGACCTAAACCTTAATATAATAAGATAAATAAAACCTACTAAATTAAAATAAAATAAACTTAAATATGGATAGATAAAACTAAATGTAAAATAAAAATATTAAAATATATAAATAAAACCTCACTCTAAATCCTCTCAAAGCCCTAAAGATAACTGGGCCACACTAAACCCACCATCACTTAAACCTTACCCTAAACCAATCATAAAAAACTAAACCTTAGGCCCAGGCTAAACCCTAAACTAAAACCCATGCTCCCAAGCTCATTCTAAACCCTCACCCCACTAAACCCAATCCAAATCCCACACTGACCATAAACCCTAAACCCCAAAACCATAAAAACTCTAAAGTCAAAATACTAAACCTAAACCTACTAAATAAACCCTAGAATAAAATAAATATAAAACCTAAACATAAATAAAATAGAAAAATAAAATAAAATATAATCCTAAACTTAAACCTAAAGAATTAATAAGATATGCTAATAAAATAAAGATAAAATAAATAAACCCTAAATATAAAACTAGATAAACTAAGAATAAAACAAATAAAATAAAACTAATGTAAAAATAATAATAAAATGAGCCTAAAATAAAATAAGATAAAATCCTTGGCGATCCTAGGCCATGGTGAGCTCTAGGCTGGCCTAAACCTAAACTTTGACCCTGTGCACCAAACCCTGATCTAAACCACAAACCCTACCCTAGGCCACTAGCCACAGGCTCAAACTTGCAAAACCCTGATCAGAATCTTAAACTGACCACTATCATGGGCCTTAAACCCTGGGCCCAGGCTACCATTGGCTAAAAACCACTGGAGTCTAAACCCTAAAGCCTAAATCTGGGCTATACCCTAAATAAAACTATCCTGAGCCCTATGTGTAGGCCTGGCTCAAATCCTACAGGCACTAGTCTTGGGCCTAAAGCTACACTGCTTAAATCCTAAACAGATCTCCACTACCCTAAATCTGACTAATTATGGGCCCTCCACTCTTGACCATGGACCTGACTCTCCAAGGCCCTAAACTTCTCTGACTGATCACTGGGCTGATCCAGGCCTGCACAATCCTAAAACAGGCCCCACCTAAAGAAAACCATATCCTGGGCCTGAGGCCTAAACTCTCTACCAACCCAAACTAACACTGCCTGGGGTCTGGGCTATAAGGCCAGGATACTGACTAGGCCCTTGATCCTGGGCCCCACTGGGCCTGAGGCCACTACCCTACCTAACTGAGCCATAAAACCACTCAGATCGAACTCACCCTAACAAAACCTAAAAAACTTAAACTAAATAAAACCTAAAAAAATAAATAAAAAAGCTAAACCTATAAAAAATTAAAATAATAAAATAAAATAAAAACCTAAAATGAAAACATATACTTAAAAATAAAATAAAATAAACTAAGATAAATTAAATAAAAACATAAACAAAACTAAAAAATAAAACAAACCTAAGAATAAAACCTAAATAAAATAAAAACTATAAAAAATAAAAATAAAATAAAACCTAAAATAAACCTAAAATAAAAATAAACACTAAATAAAACCTAAACCTAAAAATAAACCTAAAAACACTAAATAATAACTAAACCTAAAAAATAAACCTTAAAATAAAACCTAAAAAAAATATAAATCTTAAACCTTAAGCTAAAAAAAACATAAACTTAAAATAAAAATAAAATTAATAAAATAAAATAAAAATAAATCTAAACTAAAATAAATATAGCCTAAACTTAATCCTAAAATAAACTAAACATAAACCCTAAACTAAATAAAATAAAGAAATTAAAATAAATAAACTAAAAATAAAATGTAAAAATAAACCTAAAATAAAACCTAATCTAATCATAAAAAATTAAAACCTAAAAATCTAAAATTAAACATAAACCTAAACCAAATCATGAAAATAAACTAAATTAAAAACCTACACACTAAACCCTAAACCTACCATAAACTAAGACTTAAACTACCACAAAACCTAAACCCTAAACCTAAACCCTAACCACAAAACCTAAGACCCCAAATAATAAAATAAAAAAATACCCTAAACCCAAAACCCTAAAAGCTAAAAAACTAAACTAAATAAACATAAATAAAATAAATAAATAAAAATAAATCGAAAAAAAATAAAAATAATAAAATAAGAACATAAACTAAACCATAAACTCTAAGAAAAAAAGAAAATAAAAATTAAAAATATAACTAAAATAAAATAAATAAAAACCTAAACTAAACTAAAAAAACTTAAATAAAATAAAACCAAAATTAAATTAAAAAATAAAATAAACCTAAAATAAAATAAAATAAAAACTAAATAAAAATCTAAACCTAAATAATAAACCTCAAAATAAACCTAAAATAATTAAAAATAAAACCTAAACCCTAAACTAAAAAAATAAAACCTAAATAAAATAAAATAAACCTAAACTAATTAACCATACTAAAATAAAACCTAAACCTAAACTAAACCAATATAATAAAATAAACTAAAATAAATTGAAACATAAACAAATAATAAAACATAAAAACAAAAAATAAAACCCAAACATGTAAAAGTAAAATATAAACCTAAACTAATAAAATAAAACCTAAACTAAACTAAAAAATAAAAATAAACTAATACTAAACAAATCAAAATTAAACTAAACTAAATAAAAATAAACTTAAATCAATATAAAATAAAATAAACTTATAATTAGAGATAAAATAAACTAAATTAACTAAACCTCTTGGTTTGCTTAATTAAAGAAAATTATAAATTAATTAAAATTAAAACACATGACCTGGGCCAAACTCAACAACCTCTACTTACTACCCTAAACCCTAAAATCACAAAATCCTAAACTTTCATCGTCCTAAACTGCCCAGACCTTAACCTTAAATCCTGAGGCCCACAGGCCCTGAGCCCTGATCCTAGCCACTACTCCCACCTGAGCCACTGACCCCCAGGCCCTGAGCTCACCCAGGCCAACCACTGGGCTACCACCTCCACTGACCTGGGCCACTAAATCACAACATTGACCACTACCACTGCCACTGAGCTCACAGGTCATTCTCATTACCACTTTAACCTTAGGCCACTGACCTCTGACCAGGCCCTGGTGACAAACTGACTGATCTTAAACTAAAAACCACTAAAGCTAAATAAACTAAACCAAACAAAAAATAAATTAATTAATTAAATAAAAAAGATAAAATATACTATAAAAATTAAAATAAAATAATAATTAAATAAATTAAACTAAAACTAAAATAAAATAATATATCTAAATAAATAAAACTAAATAAACTAAATAAATAAACTAAATAAATAAACCTAAACTAAACCTAAAAACCTAAACTAAACTAAAAATTAAAACCTAAACCCTAAAATAAAATAAACCATAAACTAAATAAACTTAAACCTAAACTTAAACTTAAAAAAAAAATAAAATAAACTAAAACCTAAACCTAAAATTAAAATAAAAATAAATAAATAAAATAAAAATCTAAATAAATAAACTTCAACCTAAAACCTAAAAATAAAATAAAACCTAAAAAATTAAACTCAAATAAACTAAACTAAAATTATAAAACAAAAACTAAAATAAAATAAACCTAAACCTAAAATTAAATAAAATAAAAAATAAAAATAAATAAACCTAAAATTAACTAAATAAACTAAAATAAACCTAAACTAAACTAAATTAAATAAATAAGAATAAACTAAACCTAAAGCCTAAATAAATAAACTTAAACTTAAACTAAAATAAAATAAACCTAAACTAAACTAAAAATAAACTAAACAAAATAAAATAACCTAAAATAAATTAAAATAAATAAACTAAAAGTAAACCTAAAATAAATAATATATAAATAAATAAATAATAAACTAAATGAAACTAAACTAAATAAAATAAACTAAATAAACTAAACTAAAAAAGAAAATAAACTAAAAAATAAACTAGATAAAACCTAAACCTAAACCTAAACTAAACTAAATAAACCTAAACCTAAACCCAAACCAACCCCCCCCACCTGCCACGCTCCAAGGGCTCTCTTCTCTCTGGCGATTTTTGTTTCCTCTTGGTGGTGCACCCTTGAATAGGGATCTCTGCTATTTGTTGTTCAAAGGTTGATCGGCCAGTGGATTAATGTTCTTAATCCTAGCTACTATGGTGAGTTCATTTCCTATGGCTCCACCTCAAATTTTGGATGCTTCGGCTAGGGCATCTGACATTTCATAGGTTGGTGGCTCTAATGCTACAAACTCGATAAAATCATTTAAGGATGCATTCTCTGGTAAGGCTTCTTCATCTAATGCATCATTTTATCTCATCTTGACTTCTTTTTATGGTTTTCCAGCCATAATGTGCTCTGATATGGATGTTGAAATGTTGGCAAAACCATTTGAATTCTCTCATTGAAATTTTCTTTGTATCAATTTGGATAAGATCACACCTTTTCATAATCTTAAGCTTACAAGTGTTTACTTGATTGGTCATATTCACCCCCGACATATTCTGATTCAACTTTCTAATGATTTGGTTTATTCTCAAGTTTTTGTGCATCATTCTTACTTTATTTTTAATTGTCAAATGTATTTTCTGAAGTGGTCACCCCTTTTTAACATTAAGGAGGAATCTCCTATTATCCCTGTGTGGTTCTCTTCCTAATATGCACATTCATTTTGTTACACATAATGTGCTTTTTCTTGTTGGGGCTTTTTTTGGTCAACCTTTACAACTCGTCCAAGCGACCATTGAGCAATCTCGCCCTTCTGTGGCTTGAATCCTAGTGGAATTAGACATAACTAAAAAATACCCTAAGGAAGTTTGGATTAGCTCTAAAAAATATGAGTATTCATAAAAGGTTGAATTGGAAAATCTTTCAATTTTTTGTTATCATTATAAAATTCATGGTCATAATAACTCGAATTGCTTTATTCTCCATCCTCATTTGAAAATTGAAATCCTCCCAAGGAAAATCGGTTCTAGTAATAAGGATCCCACATATGTTCAAAAATTAGCCTCGGATCTTAAGAATGGTATGAAAGGCTATTGAGGTTGATTCCTTGAATATTGGGATTATCCTTGAACCTATTTTGGATCCTACGTTCTAAGGATTGATTAATTTTAGAATGGAAGGATGAACTACCTCTTACTTCTTCTTTAAAATTGAATATTTCTAATATAGAGAATAATAATTTTTCTAATATTTCCTCTGATTCTATCCCTGCTTTTATGCTTGCTTTGATCAACATAAATGACAATTCCAATGAGGATTTAAATGATGTCGATCAAGCTGAAAATGTTTCTGATCTAGATTTAACTGTTTGTGCTTTAAATGGTTCTAAGTCATCACCATCTCTCATTTTTATTCTTGATATTCATGTTAATCCTACTTTTCAACTTAATTTAGATTTTGTAGAGGGTGAACTTCCCTCTAAACATGATTCTAGGGAAAAAGGAAATCATTTTCAAACATATCATGCTAAAAAGAAAAAAAAGTTAAAAATTACCCTACCAAACTATCCAAAAACACTAGATCTACTATTATCTCTCACTCATCTATCAATAAAGCTTTGCGTACCCCTTTTTTTCCATTATGTTTAATTTTCTTATTTGGAATGTTAGAGGGATTGGTACCCTCTCTATATGTAATCATATTAGAAATCTTTGTGCATTCATAATATTTCTTTACTCATTATTTTGGAACCTCTCATTCATTCTAATAAAATTATCCATGTTGCTAGAATGATCGACTTTAATAAATTTTACTCTAATGTTAGTAATAAGATGGTGTTTTTTGAATAATTTTTGTTGAGGTTTTTTATTATTGATGATTTTCAACAAGTTGTTAATGCTCTAATCTCCTATGGTGACTATTGTATTTTAGGCTCCTTTGTTTATGCTTCTTCTTCTGTACTGTAATCTCCTTTGGGATAATTTGAGGAACTTTTCTACCTCCATCAACAAACCTTGGTTATGGGGATTTCAACACTATTTTATTTTCTTCTAAATGGAGTGGTGGTGCTCTCCCAACATTCATTCCATGGAAGAATTTTCCAATATGATCCTTGATTGTAGTTTGAATTATATTGGTATTAAGGACTCTAACTACACATCCCAAAACTCTAGATTTTGGCATAGGTTGGACAAGATTTTCTTTAATGCTCATTAGATAACCTAATTACCAACTACTTTTATTGATCACTTAAGCATAACCTTGTCTGAGCATGCTCCTCTTCTGGTTTCTATTAAAAATAATTATAATATATTAAAAAACTCCTCTCCTTTTAGATCTCAGAACATGTGGATTTAGCATATTGATTTCTTTATTATTGTAGCTAAGAATTGGAAAGCCCTTTAATAATTCAATTACGAGGGATGAATAGACTATGGTTTAAACTTAAAAGACTTAAACAAAATTTGGGTTTGTGGAACAAGCATTATTTTAAAACCTTTTGCTAATATTAAAGATAATGAAAATTTGGTTTATTACCTTTAAGTCTCTATTATGTCGACCCTTCAAAGCTTCTTGATTTGGGAGCGAAAGATAAGCTTGCCAATTTCTAAAACATGGAAGAGACTTACTAGCCAAAAGTGGCTAGTAAACATATTGTGGATGGTGACAGAATACTAGATATTTCCATGCTTTGGTTAAAAATAAGAGCTTTCAATAATATTCTAAAATTATAAATGACAATGGAGATTGGATTTTGGAGAATAATGAGATTAAGGATTCTATTAATTACTTTAGAAATATGCTTAATAAGAATTCTCTTATGAAGCTATTTTAATTCTCAACCGATTCCTTTATTATAAATAATAATGATAATGATTTGCTTTACCTTGGTGCCTAATGAAGAGGAAATTCTTAAAGTTTTAATAGCATGAACATTGATTCTATTCTTTGGTCACGAGGGTTTCACTACTCAATTTTTTGAAATGTTGGTTTATCATTAAAATGATTTGATTGGCTATGATTGATTTTTTTAATGGTAATCCTTTTCCCATATATTTTTTAGTACTTCTATCATTCTCATTCCAAAGAAAGATAACCATTATTGGTGTGTAGACCTATTAGTCTTTGCACCTTCTTCAATAGGCGATCCAAAATCCTTACCAATTAATCCTTTACTTAATAGACTTATCTCTCTCAACTAGTTTTGTTAGAGGTAGATCTATTTCTAATAATATTTTGCCCAAGAATTAATTCATGATCTTGATGCCAAGACTAGAGGAGGCCACATTCTTTTCAAACTTGATATTACCAAAGCCTTTGATAATATCTCTTGGGATTTCCTTTACCATATTCTAGATTTAATTGGGTTTTCTAAAAAATTTATTTTTCTCATCAAAAATTGTATCAATAATGCCTTGTTTTCGATTTTGTTTAATGAGGAAGCTTTGTGCTTCTTTCCCTCTTCTCATGGCTTAAGACAAGGGGATCCCTTATCTCTAGATTTATTTATTATTATTGTTGAGTACTTATCTAGGAGCATCAATGACTTATTCTTAAATAATCCTAGTACATACTACAGAACTCTTGGTGGTCTCCCTATTTCCCATCTAATTTTTGCTGACGATTTCATCATTTTTTGCAATGCTTCCATTCATCACATTGACCATCTTAAGAATTTTTTAAATAAATTTGGGATAAACTATTTTATCATGTACTCTAACATCTCAAATAATAATATCAATCAAATCCTTCATATCACAAATTTTAAACATCAACACTTACCTCTTAAGTACTTGGGTGCTCCACTCTTTAAAAGCCTAAAATGTTCCCATCTCTTTGATGAGAAATTCAAAAAATTTCAAATAAAATATATTTTTCGGGATTCTATTTACTATTTTTTGTGGTAGGCTCACTATCCTTAAAAGCACTCTCAACTCTAATCTTTATTTGATTCAAACCATTATTCCCACTTATGCTACTCTTATCAAAATTGATCATTTGCTTAACAAATTTTTTTGGGGCTCTAATAATTCTATCAAAAGAATGCATTAGACATCTTGGCATAAATGTTCTGGTTCTTTGGGTGAAGGTTCTGTTGGTTGTAAACCTATCCGTGAAGCTATCATCGCTTTCTCTCATAAACTTTGGTGAAATTTTAGAAAGAATGATAGCCTTTAAGTTAATTACATGATGAAAAAATTTTGTCAAGATAAAAACCCTCTTAATTTTGCTTATAAAGATGGTGACTCTATGGTTTGGAAAAGGCTTTGTTCCATTAAATGGGTTACTAAATCATTAATTTCTTGGGGTATCCAGTCGGGATCTTCTTTCTTTTGGCAAGACAATTAGATTGGCGGTTGATTGACACCCAATTATGTATGCACTCTACTACTATCAAAGTTAATTCTTTTTGGCTTAATAATAATTGGAATGAAAACAAACTTGATAACTATATCCCTACTTCTCTTTTGACAACTTTAAAATATTCTACTTTAGCAAACTGATCAAATTCTTTTTAAACTTTCTCATAATGGTGATTTTGTTCTTAAAGAGGTTTGGAACTTTATTAGAGATAAACTTCAACCTTCTAATGTTTTTATTAAACTTTGGAACAATATCATTCCCATTTCTTATTCAGTTTTAGCTTGGATGATTTTGAATAACTATATTCCTGTGGACTCTTTGCTCTAGACTAAAGGGTTTTGTTTACCTTCAAAGTGTTATTGCTATTTTCATATTGAAAATGTAAATCATGTCTTTATCAATGGTGCTATTGCTTCTAAATTATGGTTTTTGTCTGATGATTTATTTAATACTAACTATTTTCATGGCTCTCTTTCTTTATAGCAACTTGTTGAAGCCTATTTTAAAAACACTGTGAAAGGTCATATAAAAGTTTTAATTGCTATTACCCTTATTTGTCTCATCTGGATGGATGTTTATGATGCTAAATATTATGGTATTACTATGAACCATAAAAGGATCCTGGCTATAACTAAAGAAAAAATTCATGCTCTTTTTAATGACATTCTTATTAGTAACATTCATTTTAGAGGTTACAAATTTGCATCTGAAAAATTAGGTATAATTTTGCATGATCTTGACCCTCATAAAGGTGCTAGAATTATCTATTGGATCAAACCTAAAGACAATGTGATTAAAGTTAATACTGATGGTTCTGTTACTTTCAATAAATATGGTTGTGGTGGTATCCTTAGAGATTCTAAAGGTACTATCATTTGTGCTTTTGCCCACCCTCTCAAGGCCTATTAAGTTCTCTTTACTGAGCTTATGGTTGTTAATAAAGCAATTGATATTTGTTTGAATAGAGGTTTCCTCAACATCTGGATTGAAGTTGATGCTCTCTTGCTTTTGATTTCCTTAATTCCAATAAAATGGGAATGCTGAATTATTTTATCTTCTTAATCATACTAAAGTTTTGCTTTCTCAAGTTTCTTTTAAATTTTTCACATCCTTCATGAAGGTAATGCTTGTGCTGATTATTTAGCTAATTTTGGTGTCAACTTGACTGAGTTCACTTTATTTGACAACCAAACTTTGCCTAAATTATTAAGAGGATTGGTTAATATGGATAATACTGGATCGCCTTATCTCAGATTATAATTTCTTTGATTGGTTTTATCCTTTTTTGATGATCTTTTATTTTTTTGGCATTGTTAAACCATCTTTGGGTTGTGGTCAACTTCTAATTTTCCCTCTTCAATTTTGTTTTTTTTTCTAGCCTGGTTTTTGCTCCCATATGGTTTTTATTAGTGCAGCCTGGGGTGTTTTGGTTTTTTTCTTGGTGGTTGGTATATCTGTTGGGCTTTTATCAAAATTTTCCTTGGCTATTTCTATTTCCTTCTTTTGGGTTGCGGCTTTGGCTGGTGCAAGAATTTCCTTCTGTAAGGGTTTTGCCTCTTTTCTGGCCTCCCTACAAATCTATTGTACCTGCTGATGTGGTGGTGGACTAGGTGGCTTGGTTGGCTACCTGGGTTGGCTGACAATTTTTGTTATTTGGGTTGGATGGTTATTTTGGGTGGTTTATCTGTTGCTTATTTTTGGCATGGTGGAGGTGGTTGGCCAGCTATTATTTGCTCTATTTTATTGATTGGGGTTTGGTGGTTGTTGGGACTATTTCTGGTTGGATTTTTTTGGTTATGGGTTGGACCTCCTCTTGTAATACTAAGGCCTTGGGTTTGGGTATTATTTTGAAATGGCGGGTTGATGACTATTGTATGGCTGTTATTGCCATAGTTTTTTGTTTGTGCCTTTCTTGAGCTATTTTTGTTATTTGGCTTGTTATCTGTCTTACTGGGCTATGTATCTTTCTATCTTTGGCTAGTTTTTCTACCCTTCTAGATTGGTTTTTCTTTTGCCTTGATTGGGTTTGGAGGCTGTTATTTTTCTCTTCACCTTCTTGGGCTATTTTGGATGCTTCTGGCTTGATGATTGGATTTGGTCTTGATACTTATTTTTTGAGTTTGATGGCTTGGATCTTCTTTTGTTGAGGTGGTTCGCTAGGAGGATTAGTTGGATAAATTTTTGGACTATTTGTTTTGGCTAGTTGGACTAGTTGGAGTAGTGGCTATCTTGGCTATTTTTTCTGCTCCTTTGGTGACTGCTTTAGGAAATTACTAGTTGTGTTTCTATGATTATTTTCTTCTTGTTTCTTCCTGCTTGGTCTCATCTCTCTTGGCTATAGAAGAACACCCTCTTCCTGTTGGATGGCGCATTGCTCCCCTCTTATTAGGGATGGATTTTTTTTATTTGGTGGTTGGAGGATCTCGAGCACTTATGGTCTTCCTTTTAGCTCTTATGTCTCTTTTTTAGTGTTGTTACCCATATCATGATGTTTGCTCATCTTGAATTGGTTATTCTCATTTGGTGGTGGCTCTGGTGGTGCTCCTTCTATTTTGCTACTATCCTTGTGGGTTGCTTAACCACCTATCTTTTTAAGCTTGAATGTTTTGGTGGATTGGTGGTTGGCTGCTATATTTGCTATTTTGAGGATTTTCTAGGCTTGCTGGCAATGATGGCCTTGATGTTTCCCACTCTTTCTTCTTTTGGCTGGTAGCGCTATATGTAAGTGTGACCGTATTGCTCCTTGAGATGATGGACGAGCCTTTTCTTTACTTTACTCCTTTTATCTTCTCTTACTCTTTATGCTTGATTAATTGTACTCATCCTTTCAAAAGTATGTTGTAGATTTCTTTTATAGGCTGGAAGACTCTTTTAGGTGGATCTTACTAGCATCAAAAGGACCAGATGAAGTTGGCAGTTGCTCACATAGATTTTCATTTGTTGTTTATTTGGCAACTTTTCTTTTGCTTTCTTTCCTTAATTAATGTAATAGTTAGAAAGTTTATCTCTTTAGGACTTATTGTATCTCTTTGAGCATTGGCTTAGAGATTTACTCCTTTAAGGACTTTGTACCTTTTCTTTGGCAATAAAATTTCCATGATTTTCTAACAAAAAAAAACCCTAAACCTAAAAAAAAAAAACCTAACCCTAAACCTAAACCTAAACCTAAAACCCAAATCCTTAAACCCTAAACCCTTAAACTAAAAAAACCTAAACTAAACCTTAAACCATAAACTAACCTAAACCCTAAACCATAAACCCAAAAAACCTAAAACTAAAAACCAAACCCTAAACCTTAAACCCTAAACCTAAACTAACCCAAAGTTCTCTCTACTTCATCATCGATGAGCTTGGGACTTCTCTTGAGGTAGTTTTTCCTTTATTTAGGTAATCCATGAATGGTTGCCTCAATCTAACTCCTCATCCTTCTTGGCATGGCACCTCCCCTTCAAGAGAGTGCTTTTGATGAGTTCAATATCAATTGATAAGACTTGTCTATTTTGGATCTTTATTGATATGGACTCATCCTTTGGACATAGCCAACTCCTTGGCTTGGCTAAAGCATATGCTATGGCATTCTCCTCAAGAAATCTTATAAATTGTAACCTCAGGATTTGGGCCAACTCCATGGTGTACTTGTGGTAGTGATGGAGCTTGGGCTTTATAACCTTATATGACCTAGCAATTTGTTTGATAACTAGCTAAGAATCCCCAAAGATGTTGATGTTCTGGATGCTTAGAGTAATGCCTAACTCTAGATTGGCAATCAAAGCTTCATATTTGGCTTCATTGTTTGTGAAGGGATTGGACATATGATATGAGAATCTCATCACATCACAATATAGAGTTAAGAGAACAATTCCTACCCCTACCTTTCCTGCAATAGTAGATTATGGTTCTTGTCCTCTTTTAGAGGAAGCCGCACCATCAAAGTACATCTCCCAGTAGTGAATGCTAGTATCCCCTAAGTTCATGATTTGTTCATGGAGATCATCACTAAGTAGAGTCACCGAAGTAGGTGTGCTACTATGAAATCCTTGGCGCTTGTCCTTTCATCATGGGGATATGAAAATGTCAAACTGAGAGGATCATGGACCATCATGCCAACCATCGGATAAGTGTCATGTCATTAGATCTTGTAATGGATTGATCCTAGAGATTAAGTTCACCTTATGAGGAAGCATGTTGTGTTGTTGCTTTGGGATGCAAAGATTAAAGCTAGGCAATGCTTCTCAATGGGTGGATAATTAGCCTAAAGGATTAGATGATGGGAGTAGTAGAGTGTGTTTTCCATCCCTTCATCATTAGATTGGGTCAACAAAGCACCAAGGGAGTCATCTAATGCAGCAGTGTAAAGTAGCGACTTCCTAGGATAGGGGCTACTAGAACTGGCAGTGTCATCAGGTAATGCTTGATGTCTTCGAACAGCATGCACACACTTATCATCCTACTTGAACTTGGCATCCATTTTGACAAGTGTTGAGAATGGCTGACATCTTTACGATAGGTTGGATATAAAGCATCTTAGATATATGCGCCTTGGAATGATCAGTTGAGTTAAATTTTTTAGGGGTGGCATTTCTAATATCACCTTGATCTTCTCTAGATTGATTACAATTCCCTAGTGTCGCAACAACCCAAAAAAAATTTCCACGAACTCTACTGCACACTTGAGGGGTTCATTTTGAGGTTAAATTATCTTAACTTGTTTGAAAACTACTCTCAAGTCAAAGGTATATGGCCTTCCTTTTCTCTACTTTTGATGATGATGGATGAATGAATGAGTTAGTCAAAGATTTGAGTCATAGCCGGTATGTAGCGATTTTTAAGGCATGAATAGCATGACCTTATAGCAATAGATTACGTCGGGTTCTAAAAGCAATATTTCTTTCATCTTGGAACCATCTTTATTTGGTTATATCGGATGAGCCATCCATGAAAGAGAAGACGCATGAGATGAGGCAATGTCCACCATCCTCAGATTGGTAGTGAAAATTCATCTATTTGACATGCTTTATTTAAATCCATAAAATCGACACATATATGAATTGGGTCATTCTTTTTCTTAATTGGGATGATGTTGGCTAACCAGGTAAGGTATTTTTCTTTCCAAATGAAGCCAACATTGATCAGTTTCTTGACTTCAGAAATGACATGTTGTTCTATGTCTAATCGCATGTGTCTAGGAGCTTGCTTGATAGGGTTAGCAGTAGGCTCTATTGCTAGTTTATGGACTACTACATCAGGAGCCAATCCAGTCATCTCTTCATAACTCCATGCAAAGTGGTCCTTAAACTCAATGAATAGCCTAATAAAGTCATTGGTTTCAATTTCATTCAATAAAGAATTGATGTATGTCGGGCGTGGATCTTCTTTAGCTCTTAAGTTGATTTCTTTGAGCTCATCGATGGTTGACTTAATCTCTTCTTGAACTCGGCGGTGCATCTTTGACTTAAAATCATTTGGATCATCAAAGTTTCTAAGCAACTATATGAGTTAATGTGATTTGAAAAGAAATTATCAATTCCAAATGATTGGTGATGACTAGCGTAATCTTCATCAGATTGGAACCACTGCACTAAATCTTAGTCCCGATCTTGATTGAGAGCTTTTGCATTTATTCTTACATATTCTTTTGAAGTAGTCTGACCTGTGCTTTGACCAAGTATGTGGGATTAACCCTTTCTTTGCTAAATTATGAACACAAGGTAATTACCAATCAAAAGGTAATTCTATTAAATTTTTTATAGGAATCATCCTCAAGTTCTACATCAACTTCTTGAATTGAGGATGATGCTTCCAGAAAGAACCTCTAAGTCTTCACACTGGATGACTTATGGGCTTCTTAACTACCAAGCCCTGACTTTTGAGAGGAAAGTGGGTTAGAGCAAAGGTTCCCAACTAATGCCTAACTTATTCACATATAGACTTGGATACACTTATTACTTTATGGAACTAGGTCTTCATAGCTCAAGTGTCATCTCCAAGAGAATCTACTACTAGAAGAGGCTGTGCTAAATGTATAAGACTCATCTATGAACTAGATTCTAAGTCTATATGGATAGCGGTGTACTCACTGGGACATATCTTCTATTGGGTGGCCAATAAGGAGATTTTCCACCCTCGCCTCTAAACTAGCCTCTTCATCTACCGAGGTGGAGTCATCCTACCCATATGTTTGAATGGAGTAATGAACTGGGTGGAATCTAATGGCTCCACTTCCTCCTCCAAGTCTACTCCCTTTTATTTTCTTTTTTATTTTCTCTTTTCTTTTCTTTTTTTCTCTTCCTTTTTCTTTTCTTTTTCTTTTATTTCTAAACTTTGGCCAAGTTTATGAGAATAGACTTGTTGATTTTGAGGAAGTAGTGCATCAGTCATATATGCCGACCTCATGAACTGTAAATGGCTTGAGATCTCCTTTTACATAGTAGAATATCCCACCTCTCAAAAACTTCATATGTAGAAAGGATGGAACTATGATGTTCTCATGTATCCATGTTCTCTCAAACAAAGCATTAAAAGATGTATTCGAGTCTATAATGTGAAACTTGGCTTCGATCTTTCAATCGTCTATCTCCAAGGGCAACACTATGGAACCCAAGGCCTGTTGACCTCACTTTTGGAGTGTGGATTCAATCTTCTCATCTTAAACTTAGAAGTATCCTAGACACTAAGACTTCCTAGTCATAAGATACTTAACAATTATTGAAACACTTAACCTAAGCCAAGACTTAGAAGGGTTAACCATAAGATTAGGTTATGCCTTGGGATTAGGATAATTGACCTACAAGCCAAATCCAATCCATGTTCACCTTCTCAAACCAAACCTCAAGTTCAATTCAAACATCAAATCCAAATCCAAATCCAAATCCAAATTCCAAAACCAAATGGTTGAAGCCCATGATCAAATCCAAATTTGAAACCCTTCTTAAGCCATATGACCTATCCCATGGACTTAGCCAAATCTTAATCCAAATCAATCCAAAATCAACTGATTTTCTCATAATCAATTTATATCTTCAATCATCCTTCTAAATATAAATCAAATCTACATTCCAATGATCAAAACTAAATCAACTAAATCAAATTAAATCAAAACCCTTCTAAGCCATATTTATCTTAATCAAATCAAGTTAAACTCAATTGATTTTCTCCCCAAATCAATCATATTTTCAATCATCTTCACAAATTTAAATGAAATATACATTTAAATGATCAAAACTAAATCAAACCAAATCAAAATCCAAACCTAAGCCACATGACCTAACTCCATGGACTTAGCCAAATTTCTTCATTCCAAAACCCAAATTCAATTTATTTTCTCATGAATCAATCATACCTTCAATCATATTCACAAGTATAAATAAAATCTATAATCATCAAGCCAAACCAAAATCAACCCAAGTCAAACCCAACTTAACTGTTTTGACTTGAAATGTTCAAATGAACCAAAACCCATTTGAACCCAAGCTAATTGTAATTGAATTTATATATCAATCCCAAATCCATATATAAACTCAACTAAATCAAACTCAACCCAAAATCAAGCCAACTAACCCCAATTGGTCTACTTGACCCAAAGTGGAAAACTTGACCTATTTGAGCCAAGTTCTAATCTACCCAAATTAAATTGAACCAAGCCCATCAAAACCTCCCATCATGATCGTTGATCACCTAGGTTGATCAATTGTCACAAATTGGGTCAAACCAAGTCAACTTGGTCATTTTACCAAGTCAACCACTTAACCATATGAACTTAAACTAGCCAAATTGCAACCTAAGCCAAATCCCTTGAAACAAATGATTCATACCAAATCAAAATCAATATTTGAATATGACTTGACCTTCAATTGAGTCAAACCAAACCCAATTGGCCCTCTTGACCCAAGTTGACCCAAATTGACCTAAAGACCAAATTGGGTCAAATAAAATATAAACCAAATTGATTGCAACCAATGGCTCAAGTTCATTCTAAATTGATTGTTGAACTTGACCAAAGCCATGATTGGACTTGAACCCAATTGACCTACTTATCCCAATTTGACCTAAAGGTTCAAGTTGGCCTAAATCAAAACCAAATCTAAATTAATTGAAACCAAAGCCTACAATCTTCAATTGGTCAACTAAACCCAAAACACCCCCAAGCCAATTTGGCCAATTTGATCAAATTGGTCAACTTAACCCATTTGACCCAAATGAATTCAAATGAGCCAAAATCAAATCTAAGCCAAACTAAACCAAACCAATTGAACCAAAACATCCCAAATGATCATATGAACTTGACAACCCTTGGTTTGACCCAATTTGACCAATTGGTCAACTTGAACCTAACCTAATTTGACCTAAATGAGTCAAATTGAGCCAAACAACCAAATCAACTCCAAGCGACTTGAAATTTGGGCTAACCCACTTTTGGCTCATTTCAAATATGCTCAAATCAAATCTAATGCGAAATGATCATTCTACCATTAGGTCAAGGGCATCACATGAGACAAATCACTCATGTAAGTGGTCATTTCCATTCCTTGGCCACTTGGTAATCGCAATGGTCCACCAGGCACCTAGACACTACCTAATCCAAGGGGTGGTTGGGTTAGCCATGACCCATGGGAGGTGAAATCACCTCACCCTCCCCATAGGAGCATTTGAAACCCATAGCAAGAAGCCAAACCAGATCCCATTGTCTGATCAAGATGAAGGGACACATAAAATCATTCTGAGCCCTACAAGAAGAGGTGAATAATTCACTAAGTTCCCAAGCTCATTCCTGATCAAAATGCCATTCATGTCCTAAAAAAAGACACTCCCATTTTGACTAACTTCCCACTTCTCCATCAAACTCAAATTAACTTTGCACACCTTCCTAGGCCTCAAGCAAGAAAATCATCTCCCAATCTTCCCGAGTACTAGTGGTGGGACTTTAATCAAAGTCAAGTTCCAAATCATCAGTTGGTGGCCTTCCAAGAAAACATTGAGGAATTGATCTAATTTCTGGTCAATAGAGCTTCATCTCCGCTAGATGAAGCTTCTTCATCATTTAAGTCTTGAGCTGAGGTATGCTTCCAAAATAGATCCTTAGCTAAAATGGGTTGGAGATTTTGAAGAAAACTTGTATATCGTGTGATCTTGACCAATGGATCCCCTCGATCGATAATGCGAAGGTGTGGGATCCTTTTGGAGTTGATTGAGCTCGGGTAAGCTCAATCAAGTGGCATGCTCCTTATCGCATGATGATCGAAGCATGGTTAATGGTGATTAGATCTACTAGATCGATTTGATTTAATCTTATTAAGCTTTAGGATTAATCATAGTAGTCGATCTTAGATGGGATGGATGAAAGCACATCGCCGCGAAGTCGAATAAGTTTTATGTAGCCAATCTTTACCAATATAGGATTAGGCTTTAATTAGCTTAATTAATCATTTTAATGTAAACTTCTAAAATCTTAAAAATCATGAGAAATAAAAAATGCAAATAAATACTAATTTTAAAGGTATTTTAGAGGAGAATTAATTAAAAAATGATCTTAACTAATTTTGAATAGTAATTAAGGTTTAATTACAAAATTAATTAGCTTAAATACTTTTTAATTACATGAGCAATTAATCCAAAATTTTGTGGGTTAATTTAATGGGATGACTGACACCCATGATTTGCTTGGGATTTATTGCTCACTTAATTAAATAAAATGACTAATTAAACCTTACAATTTTAAGTTAATTAATGATTAATTAATGTGATGAACAGTAATAAATTGGTTAATTAAGTTTATTAATCATTATTTAACAGTAAGTGAACTAAAGAATAAGGTTGGGACCCCTTTTAGAAGTTCATTTCACCCTTTTCTAAAATGAAATTAAAATTTAACTAATTAATTAAATCACTTAATAATATTGAAATCTTAATCACATTTAATTAATTAAATCATGGGGTAGATCTTTTGGTGTTTAATAACCTAAAGTAGTTTAATGAAATTATGGTTAGTCCACATGTGTGGGAAAACCATAAGAGTAATTAATTAAGTCCCATAATTAACTATTAATCATGAGCCAATTGCATTAGGCCCCTTTTATTTCCTAGGATCATTGCAAGTTTATTTTATGCATATCATGTTGGCTCATCATAATTATTTAGTTATTTACTTTAAGGTGACATTAGTAAGGGTAATTAATTCATCTAATTAAGGGTTCAACTTAATTAACCCATTAAATCAACTTAATTACATTTCCTTAAATTAAATCAAATCACTAATGTGGGAATGGGTTTAAAATAGCAAGTGATGATTTCTCTTCTCCTCTTTAAATCAAATCAAATCCAAAACTTAATTAATAAAGAAGCTTTAGTTTGCTTTAAATAATCTTATTTGATTTAATTGTCCTTAAAACTAGTTTGGTTGAATGAATCACATGCTTATATTTGATTGTCCTTTTCCAATCTTGTTAAATTTGGTATGTCATTTGAATTCATGCATCCATCTTTTCAAAACCAAGTAAAATAAAATGGATTACCTTTATGTAAGCTTGCATGTGTTGATTTAATTTAATATATGCATGGCTATTATTACTATTAAATCTAAATGTATTTTTCAAAAGCTTATAAATGAATAATAATATGTGTTATGATGCTAGTTATAAATACATAAGAAATGCATGCTTAAGTGTACGAATGTTGAGTTCACTTTCCTCTATTCATGTATTGATTTATATAAGATTGAATGGTAATGGGTATAGTCTAGACATCCCGGGAGCACAAGGCTTTAGCTAGCCCAAGGAGGTCAATTGATTACCTCACTTCCCTGGTTTGTTACTTGGTTGATGAAATCAAAAAGAAGAAATGTTGAATCTGAATATGTTCTTCATTAAAATTAAAAAGAAAAACCAAAAACTAAAACACAAACCTAAACCCTAAAACCTAAACCTAAACCTAAACCTAAACCCTAAACCCTAAACCAAAAAAAACCTAAACCCCACCCTAAACCTAAAACTCTAAACCTAAACCCTAAACCCAAAAAAAACCTAACAAACTAAACCTAAAATTAACTAAATAATTAAAAACTAAACCTAAAACCTAAATAAAACCTAAACCAAAACCTAAACCCTGAATGGTTAGAACCTTGATGGAAGAACATCCTCAACCAGGCTTAGTCTAGATCCTGGGTGAAGGCGGGCGACTCGTGTAGTGGTGGGGATCAGAAGATCAGGTGGATATGGAGGTGGTGGAGGCAGGATTGTTAGGAGGAGGGAGGAGTGATGGAGGTTTGATGGTGGTGGCGAGGGAGATCGATATGATGGTGGATCCTACTGAGAGGAGTTGGTTATGAGGAACTAGAAAAATTAAAGAGAAATGATCCGATCTGCTCTATACTGTCATTATAGTAGAAAGTTCTAGTTATCTAGGTTTTTAATTTGCTCAAATGCTCATTTTTTTATATGTCTTAGAAAACTTGGTGTGTTATTTGGTTTATGAATAAAAAAAGAAATGTTGAATCTATTATTCTCTATTAAAAAAAACCATAAACCTTAACTAAAACTTAAACTAAAATAAACCTAAAACCTAAACCCTAAATCTAAACCCTAAACCACAAATAAAATAAACCCAAAATAAACCTAAACTAAAAATGTAAAAACCTAAACCCAAAAATAAAAAAATCTAAACCTAAACCTAAACTAAACCAACTAAAATACCAAAATCTAAACTTAAAAAACCAAAAACTAAACCTAAAAAACTACCTAACTCTAACTACTAAAACTACCCTGACCTAAAAAAAAACACTAACTAAACCTAAAAATGATACTGAACCACTGAGCTGACCCTAAAAAACCTAAAAAAACTGAGCCCTTGAGCTTAAATAAACTAAACCCTCTAACTTACTCTAACTGATAAATAAACCTGACCTAAATAAAATAAATAATAAAACTAAAAACTACTACCTAAATAATAAAATAAAATAAAATAAAATAAAAATAAAAACTAAAACCAAAAAAAATAAAATAAACCTAAAATAAAAAAACTAAACAAAATAAAATAAACTAAAATAAAAGAAAATAAAATAAACCTAAAATAAATAAAATAAACTAAATAAAAAAACTAAAAATAAACCTAAAATAAAATAAAAAATAAAAAAACTAAAAAAAATAAACCAAAATATATAAAAAAAATAAATCTAAAACTAAAATAAACTAAAATAAAATAAATAAAACTTAAACTTAAATAAAATAAATAAAATAAACTAAACTAAATAAAATAAATATAAAAAAAAATAAAAAAATAAAAAAAATAAAAACTAAAACTAAATAAAATAAATAAAATAAACTAAAATAAAAAATAAAACATAATCATAAACCTAAACCTAAAAATAAACTAAAATAAAACTAAACTAAAATAAATAAACCAAAATAATAAACAAAATCTAAATAAAAATAAAAAAGAAAATAATAAAATAAATAAAAGAAACAAAATAAACTCCTTATCGGTTTACTAATTTATTTATTTTTTAAAAAACCCTAAATAATAAACCCTAAACCACAAATCCTATACTTAAACCACTAAACTAAACCTAAACCACAAACTCAACCTAAATCACAAACTAAATACAAACCTACCACAAAATAAACCTAAACTTAAACCAACCACTAAAACCTAAACTTGACAAAACCTAAACCTAAACTAAAATAAAACCAAAATATAAAATAAATAAATAAACTAAACTAAATAAATAAAAATAAAATAAATCAAACCTAAAAACTTAAACCTAAAATAAAATAAAATTAAAAAAATAAAATTAAAATAAAAATGAAAAAACTAAACAATAAAAAAATAAAAAAACTTAAGAATAAAAACTAAATAAAATATAAACTAAATGAAAAATAAAAAATAAAATAAACATGAATAGAATAAAATAAAACTAAATGAAAATAAACTGAAAATCAAATGAAATAAACTAAAATAAATTAAAAAAACCTAAAATAAAAACTAAAAAAAAAAAAACCAAAAAAATAAATAAATAAAAATAAAAACCTAAATAAATAAAAAACCTAAACTAAAATAAACTAAACCCAACCTAAACCTAAACTAAATAAAATAAAATAAACTAAAAAAAAAAAACCTAAACTAAATTAAAAATAAACTTAAAATAAACCTAATAAAAACATAAACTAAGCCTAAAATAAAATAAAAAAAACCTAAACCTAAAATAAAATAAAACTAAACTTAAAAATAAAAGAAAAAAACCAACTAAAAAATAAACCTAAACTAAACTAAACTAAAATAAACTAAAATAAAACCTAAACTAAAATAAATAAATAAATAAAATAAAATAAAATAAACTAAATAAAAATAAAATTAAATTAAATTAAATTAATAAACTAAACTAAATAAATAAATAAAACTCTTGGTTTGTAATTTAAAAAAAAAACCTAAATCTTAAACCCTAAAAACCATAAACTAAACCCTAAAATAACCCCCTAAACCCTCCTAAACTCTAAACCTACAAACCCTAAAACTTAAACTAAAGTAACTAAATAAATTTAAAATAAACCTAAACCCCAAACCAAATAAATCTAAACCTAAACCTAAGAATGGGCGAACCTTGATAGAACATCACCATCAACCAGCTCGGGATAATAAAGGTGGAGGCAGTTATCAAGTGGTGGTGGGGATCTAGAAGTGCTCATGGTATGGAGGTCATGAAAAGTGGTGGTAGTAAATAAAGCGATGGAGATTACACTGGTGGTGAGGAGAGATTAGATATGATGTGGATCCTATGAGAGGCTAATACTAGAAATGATGATAAGCTTATGGAACTATGTCTTTATAAGTAGAGATGGTTCTAGTTAACTAGGGTTTTGATTAGATATGCATGCTAACTTTTGATCTATGTTGTCATTTTATATCTTAGAAAACTTTATGTTACTGGTGATGAAATCAAAAAAGAAATGAATATGAATTTGTTCTCTATTAAATAAAATATCAAATACCCTAAACCCTAAACTAAAACTTGAACCTCCAAAACCTCAACCCTAAACCCTAATCCCTAACTTAAAACCCTAAACCCTAAAACCCTCCTAAAAACTAAATCCCCAATAAACCTAAACCCCAATCCTAAACTAAACCAAAACCTCTACTAAATAAACCCTAAAAACCCAAACCACTAAACCTAAATAAACTAAAAAATCTAAAATAAACCTAAAATTAAATAAAACTAAATAAATAAATAAATAAAAAAAAATAAAATAAAATAAATAAAAAAAAAATAAAACCTAAATAAAACTACTAAAACTAAAGAAATAAAATAAAACATAAAAACTAAAAAACTAAGATAAAATAAATAAAACAAAACTAATAAAAATAAAAACCTAAATAAAATGAAACTAAACTAAAATAAATAAAAATAAAAAATAAAACCTAAAATCTATACCTAGAAATAAATAAATAAAACTAAAAGAAACTAAACTAAAATAAAAAAAACCTAAACTTAAATAAAATAAATAAAACTAAAATACTTAACCTAAATAAAATAAACTAAACTAAAATAAACCTTAAAAATATAAAATAAACTAAAATCATAAACTAAAAAAATAAACCTAAAATAAAACCTAAAATAAACCTAAACCCAAAATAAAATAAAACCTAAAAATAAAATAAAAATAAAAAAAATAAAATAAATAAAATAAAAATAAAAATAAAACTATAAAAACCTATAAAATAAATAAACTAAAATAAATAAAATAAAATAAACTATAAAATAAAAAATAAACTCAAATAAATAAAATAAACTAAAATAAACCTAAACCTAGTTTACTTAATTTTAAAAAAAAAAAACTAAACTAAACCTAAACCTGACCTAGCTAAAATCTATGCTAAAACCCTAAATCTAAACACTAAACCCTAAACCTTAAACCCTACCCTAACCCACATAAACTAAACCTTAATCCTTAAAACCTACAACCCTAACCTAAACCCCAAACCCTAAATGCAAACCCTAAACCATAAAACCTAAAACCTAAACCTAAACTAAATAAACCTTAAAATAAAAAAAAACTAAATAAACCTAAATAAAACTAAAATAAAATAAATTTAAAATTAAAACCTAAACTACTAAACCTTAAAATAAAATAATAAAAAACTAAACTAAATAAATTAAATAAAATAAAACTAAATAAAATAAAATAAATAAAAAAACTAAATAAAATAAAACTAAATGCTAATAAAATAAATAAAACTTAATAAAATTAAAAAAAACTAAAATAAACTAAACATAAAAAATAATAAAAACCTAAATAAATAAAATAAAAAATAAAAAACCTAAAACTAAAATAAACAAAAAAATAAAATAAACTAATAATAACTAAAATAAATAAACCTATAAATAAAATAAACTAAACTAAATAAATAAAATAAAATCTAACTAAATAAACTAAAAAAAAATAAAATAAACTAAATAAAATAAAATAAATAAACCTAAAAATAAAAATAAAAATAAAATAAAACTAAACTAAAATAAACACTTAAACTAAACCTAAATTAAATTAAACTAAAATAAAGAAACCTAAAATAAATAAAATATAAAATAAAATAATAATAATAAAATATAAAAGATAAATAAAGTAAATAAAATAAACCTCTGGTTTGCTTAATTAAAAGACCCTCTCTACCACTACCACTGACCTGACCCTATGAGCTAAACTGATCTAACTAAACCCTAACTGACCCCTGACCAGGCCACAACCTAAACTAAAAAACTAAACCTGAGCCTAAAACCCTAATCCTAATCCACAAGCTAAACCTCCTAAGCCAAAACCTAGGCCACAAACCTCCCTCTGAACTGCAACTACCTGTAACCTAACTGGGCCTACCACCTAAACTTTACCCCTAAAAAAAAACTAAACTTAAACTAAAATAAACCTAATAAGATAAATAAAAAAAACCTAAATAAATAAAATAAAATAAATAAATAAAAATAAACTAAATAAAATAAAAAAAAAAAAAATAAAATAAATAAAACTAAATCAAACCTAATAAACCTAAAATAAAATAAATAAACCCTAAATTAAAAAACCTAAACCTAAAATAAAAATAAAAATACTACTATAAAGATAAAATAAACCTAAACTAAACTAAAATAAATAAATAATTAATAACCTAAACTAAAAAATAAATAAACCTAAAATAAACCTAATAAAATCAAAAATAATATAAAACTAAACCTAACTAAAATAAAAAATAAAACCAAAATAAAATAAAAAATAAAACTCACCTAAAAATAACCAAAATAAAAAAACCTAAAATAAAAAAAATAAATAAACTAAATAAATAAAAATAAAAATATAAATAAAATAAAATAAAAATCAAATAAAATAAACTAAATAAATAAACCTACGTTTGTATAAAAAAACTACCTATAAACCCACTATATAAACTAAAAACCCCAATACTACCTCTAACCCTAAAACTAAACTAAACTACCCTACCCTACCCTCCCCAACCTACTAAAATACCACACCTACCCCAGGCCCTAACCCTATACTGAGCCCTTATAAAACCCAGGCCTCTAAAACCCTGAGCCAACTAACCCACCTAAACTCCTAAACCTACTGAGCTAAACTACCTCCCAAACTAAAAATAAACCAAATGCCTAAAACCTAAAAAACTAAATAAAACCTAGAAAATAAATAAAAAGGAAAACTAAATAAAATAAAATAAAACTAAAACTAAACTAAACCTAATAAAATAAAAGATAAAATAAAACAAATAAAATAAATAAAAAAACTAAACTAAAATAAAATTCTAAATATATTTAAATAAATAAAAATAAAACTAAATAAACTAAACCAAAATTATAAACTAACCTAAATAAATATAAAATAACATACCTAAACTTAAAAAACTTAAACCTAAAATAAAAATAAAATAAAAAAACTTAAACCTATAAAATAATAAACTAAAATAGATAAAACCTAAACCTAAAAATAAACTAAACTAAAAAAATAACTAAAAATAAACTAAAATAAACCTAAAAATATAAAATAAAACTAAAATAAAATAAAACATAAACATAAAAATAAAATAAAATAAAACTTAACTAAAAATAAACCAAAACCTAAAATGTAAACTAAATAAAATAAAATAAATAAAAAAATAAACCTAAACTCTAAAATAAAAACCTATAAAATAAACCTACTTAAACCTAAAATGATAAAAACCTAAATAAAAAAATAAATATAATATAAAAATAAATAATAAATAAATACAAAATAAAACCTAAACTAAATAATAAACTAAAATAATATATAAAAAATAAAATAAACTCATAAATAAAAATTAAATAAACTAAACCTCTTGGTTTGTTTTTTAAATAAACCCAAACCTAATCTAACCTAAACCCTAAACCAAACTACTACTAAACCTAAACCCTAAACCTACCTACCCTCCTAAAATGATAACTCTACTAAACTAAACCCTAAACCTAAACTAAACCCTAAAAAACCTAAAATAAAAAAAACCCTAAACCTAAACCCTAAACAACCCAAAATTAAAAAAACCTAAACCAAAACCTAAACTAACCTAAACCCTAAACCTAACTAAACCCTAACCCTAGAATGGTAACCTTGAAGGAACATCACCATCAACTAGGCTCGGTAAGATCTCTGTGGTGGCAGGTGACTTATCACAGGTGGTGGGGATCAGAGGTGTTGGTGGATATGAGGTGGTGGTTGGAGTAGTTGGTTATGAGGTGAGGAGCGGAGGTTACACATGGTGGTGGCAAAGGAGAGATCGAGGATATGATGGCAATCTACTACTTGAGGGGGGTGGTTTGATAGATAAGAACAAATCGATTTTCTACTTACAAAATGTAAGTATTTACTACTTATCTTGCTTTTGATTTGCTCTATGGGTGCTCATTTATCTATGTTGTCTTAGAAAACTTGGGGTGCTACTTGGTTGATATAAGAAGAAATGTTGAATATTGTTTTCTATTAAAAAAACTAAACCTAAACCAAATAAACTAAAACTTAAACCTAAACCTAAAACCAGCCATAATTAATCTAAACCCTAATAACACTAAAAACCTTAAAATACTAAACCCCAAACTAAAAATAAAATTTAAAACCTAAACCTAAACTTAAACCATAAACCATAAAACTATCTAAACTAAAACTCCAAACCTTAAATACTAAACCCTAAATTCTAAAACCAAAACCAAACCTAAAACCCAAACTATAAAATAAACCCCAAACTAAAATTAAACTAAACCTAAATAAAACTAACCCAAAAAAAAACCAACTAAACCCTAAATCTAAACTAACCTAAACTAAATCACAAACTAAACCTAAATTAAACTAACCCAAAACTAAACCTAAACCTTGAATAAGATGTCATTAGGGTAGATCTAAGAATGACGTAATAACATAGTTATGGTAGCTAAAGAAAATGTCTTCAGAGACTTTCTATTAGATTTGAATACCTAAACCCTAACCTAAATCATATTATAATACCATATATTATAGTATAATGTAGCATCATATATTTGAGCATGTAGTGATGTGTTTTTTAGATGTTATAAGATGTTTTGAAATGTTTTAGTATATTATGGTATTGTCTATATTATATTAATATAAATCATAAAATACTATTTAATAAATTAGATGATGAAATTTGTTAAATTTGAAGTGTAATTAGGTTGTAGTACCAAAGGTGTGCTATGCCACTTGTTGTCTAAAAGTAAGATTTTATGTTCAAAATAAAATATATGTTGTAGCATAGTATAATCACATATCATAATATATTATTCACATTTTAAATTCTTTTAGTATTTTACAATCATGCATGAGCCTACATATGTATTTATAAAAATGTTGATTTAGCCTTTAAAATGGTGGAATATGGCCAAATTCATGATAGGTAGAGCATGGCATCATAATATATTGTTTCAATTTAAAATATGTAAGTGATATGAACAAAATATATAGTTTTTTTTGTTTAGACTAATTTTATGATTTTTTATCTTAAGCAATCCCTTTGTGATATGCAATATAATATAATATAATATATCTTATGGTGTATTATAATATAGGATGCCATAACATAGTGTAGCATCATGCATTATAGCATACTATTTGTACTACTTGTTGTTTAGCATATTTTGTTTGTTATAGTATGATGTAGTAGACTTTATAGTATAATTCATAAAATATTATTTATATGAGATATTGGGATTTGGCCAAATTTAGGTAAGCTTTAGGAACATCATTGGGGTGCTATGGTGTCATTTAATCAAAAGAATAATTTTGCATCCAAAATAAATGTTCATTTTCAACCAAATTTTATAAATTTTTTGCTTAAAGTGATTCATTTTAAGGTGCAATGTAAGATAATATATTATATGGAAGCATATTAAAATATAATGTACATAACAATAAAACTTCACATATATATATGAATGTGGTGGTGTGTTACTAAATGTTATTGAACATTTTAGTATGTTTTACTTTTATTATAATACATTGGGTCAAAACTCACGAAAATGTTAATTGGAAGGTTGAGATGGAAGAATTTTGGCCAAATTCATGGCACCAAGAAGCAACACCAAAATTATGCTATTTTGTACCATTTCTAATAGAAAATAACAATTTTACATCCAAAATGAACATTATTCATATTTTGAGAAAATTTTATTATTTGTTCCTTTTAAGTGATTCTAATGAGGTGTAATGTTAGACAATATATTATATTATAGAAAATTATAATATAACATCATATATTATAATATAATAGTGTGTTAATTCACTATAATATGTTTAGCATGATATTATAGTTAGTTTGAGATTGCACCATCACAAATCATAAAATGTTAATTACAATGTTAAGATGATGTAATTTGAATGATACATTGTTATGCTTTTGGTTTGAACATTAAAGGTGTGAAGAGAAAAAATAAGATTTCTAAGAATTCCATCAAGGACATGAGGGAGATCTAGGGGATCAAACATGCATTGGACATGACATGTGAGGGTTATGTTGAGGGCATAAAAGAGGAAAATCTAGGTGATAAGGTTTGAATTTGATTTATTATATGATTTATGGAAAAAAAATGTGGGATAAAAATCTATAATCCTAGGATTAAGTTGAATCAACTTTAATTTATTTTAATTGATGTGGAGGCATATCTAGAGATATGGGCTCAGTAAGTTTGGGGATATGTGAACCTTCCACTAGGGAAGCAGTTATATCCATTGGGGATTGGGATTTGAGTTTGTTCATAGATTTGTTTGGGATGTATCCACGGGATAGAGTTTAGTTGGATTTATTTGATTTAGACACTATTGGGGAGTTAATTTGGCTCCACTAGGAGCTGATTTTGAATTTGATTTGTTTGTTTGAATTATTTATATATGATTTGGGGCTCCCATAGGAAGAAGGGTGTAATATAACTCCAGGGAAAATTAGATTGGGTTTTATTTAATCTAAGTTAATGTATAAACCCTATCATTGTATGATGGACCCACTGAGAAGGGGCTATATTAGTCTTGACCTACCCTAGTTTACAAATGAAAGGGATAGTCTACCGGTTGTGGTAGGTAGCCAACCTAAGTTTCTTTTGGTGTGCAATGGTTATGCTAAAGAAGGCGTAACACTTACATCTTCTTGAGGAACAACCTGGGGTGACCTATTGGATGCACAATAAATCACGACTGCGACTCTTGAGTGAATGTCGTTGGGACTTATGTCAACTCAAAGTAGTTAGTAATTTTATCTTAATTTCATGTGATTTGATATGGTTTATTTGGTGCAGTTTGAATTTTAATTGAGGGCATATATGTTGGGGATGTGAGCTCGATCAAATTTGATATATTTAATTTAAGGACCATGTTAGTGTGCAATGGACCCAGAAGGCTATATCACTTTCTACCGATTTTAAATCCAAAGGGATAGTCCCATGGGGAAGCTAGCCAACCTAAGGGGGTTGCCTTTGTGTAATGGTGTCGGAAGAAGGTAACTTACATCTTCTAAGCAACACTGGAGACCTTTGGTAGCACAACAAATCAAACTTGAGTGACTTGAGTGAATGCTGGGACTTATATCAACTCAAGAGTAGTCAATTCTTATAGGTAGTTTTTGGACACTAAAGATAGATGCACGCTTGGGAAAGGTACTAGGTGTCCTAATCCATGAAATATATTTTGTTTATATGTTTATGTGGACCATGTTGGTGTGAGGGACCACACGAGAAAGGCTATATGTTGCTATCTCAGATTTAGTGGACCAAGGGAGAATCACACATCCATAAAATGGATTCTCCAACCACAGGGTGGTTTTAGAAAGCTCAATTTGATAGTAACCCATTTAGTGTCTAAATGGTGCAAAATGTGATCCAAATATAGTGCCCATGGTGTCTTCTTGGCATTATGAGCCCAAAAGAAATCCTATAGGTGTACTGGCCAACTCAAGGAGAAAGCATAGCTTACATTTACCATGAGTGGTGTATCCTAAGGTGCAAGAACCAACCAACCTAAGGTGTATTCATTGAGTGGTGTATTCATCACATAGTGTTAACCAACCAACCTAAGGTGCCCATACAATGATCAATCTAGAAAGAAAGCATGTGTACAACTTTTTTGTGGAACTAATCATCTGATAGTCTATCATTGTGGCAGATGCTATATGACCTAGAGTGACTACTAAGCGGGGGAGGAGGAAGGAAATCTTGAAGTAGCGAGAGAGAGAAGCCACTAGGACTTATCCTAAACCTCAAATATACTCACCAATTATGCATAAAGGCTAATCCAAAGAGACTCACATCCTCTTAAAGAAGCCAACATGAGGAGGGTAACACCACCATGGTACTACAAACTAACAAGGCACTTTTTTCATTGTGTTGTCCAAGTAAAGAAGGAAAGTGTATCTAACATCCTCCAAAGCATGAAAACCATTAGGACACTAGTAGGGTGCACCGACCTAGCATCTGAATGAGTGCCACTAGAGGCATTATCTCTAACGAGATAAAAGATATGTGTTTATTTTATATGTTTGTGTGTAGTTTGTGTTTGTGTTATGTTGATGAAGGATAGGATCCTACTCGAGTTCTTTACACCTACCCTAAACACAACATTGTGGATTAACAAACAAGAATACTTTCAACATGGATGAGATTGAATTTGAAATGGAATTTTCATTGATGATAATTATTTTCAAACATGATTTATAATATTTCTTTAAGTAGAGCCCATTGATTGGAAGCATTGGGTGCTCTCCTTATGATTAATAAGGCGATAAGATCCTCCTTGGTAGGCCTTCTCTATGGAAAAAGAGCCTTCCATGTGGGTTCAAACATGCCTCCCATCTTGATGGGCAATAAGTGGTCTCCATAAAACTAAAATAAGCTCTCCTACTTGAAAAGCTAGATAACCAACTTGTTGTGAGTTTGAATCATTTTAGCTTTATATAATTAGAGGTTTTGGCATGCAGCAAATGTCACTCCTCCAAACCTTAGAGCTCTTCTAACCCCAACTTGGCATTCTACTCATTTGATCTTGCTACCCACTATCCTTAGTGATGGGTGTTGGACTTCTAATAGTAGAATGGACCCATACACTAAGGAGAAAGAGTGGCGAGTTGGAGTTCTATATGTGGTGCGGTAGGCCCACAAGGCTTCAACTAAATGCTCATGCCACTATTCATGTATTGTCAAGTGTCTTCTTTTTTTTAATGAGAGTTGTTGAAGGCTTCGCTAAGTGGTTTCCTCGGTAGTTGATGGTAGAATATCTCCAATCTATTCTGTGTCTTCAGGAAAAGTTGTTGATCTCGGTGCTCTTGAAAGTAGTATCATTATCAGATATAATTTGTCGAGACACTTCGAACCTATATACCATATGATTCATAAAAAATTATAGCACATCTTGCTATGACCTCTTAGAATCACCTTCATGCATTTGGAAAAGTAGTCAGTTGCAGCTAAGATGAACCGATGACCCTTGGAAAAAGAGGATCAATCAGACCCACTATGTCGATACCCCAACACTCGAATGGCCATGAGGCCAATGTAGGATGAAGAATGTTGGGTGGTTTGTGTAGGATGACACTGTGTATTTGACATTGGTGGCATCGCCTAGCCATATCCATGCAATCTTTGATCATCGATGGCTAGTAGTATCCAAGTCTCTTGATCTTGGGTTTCATCTTTGGACCAGAATGGTTGGCTCCACATAATCCTGAGTGTACCTCGGTCATGATCTTATGGTCTTCATGCTTATCTAAATAATGTAACCACATATGATCGAAAGACACAGGTACAAGACACCATCCACAAGAGCATAGGAAAGTGCTCTCTACTTCATCTGATGGGCTTGGGACTTCTCTTGAGGAGGCAGTTTTTCCTTTATTTAAGTAATCCATGAATGGTTGCCTCCAATCTAACTCTTTCCTTCTTGGAAATAGCAACCTCTCAAAGTACTTTTATGAGTTCAATCTCAATAAGGGATAAGACTTATCTATTTTGGACCTTTATTGATATGGACTCATCCTCAAACATGCCAACTCCTTGAAAGATTAGCTAAAGCATATGCTACAACATTCTCTTATCGATCTTATAAATGGTAACCTCTATTTGGGCCAATAACTCCATGGTGTACTTATGGTAGTGATGGAGCTTGGGCTTTATAACCTTATAGGACCCAATTTGGTTGATAACTAGTTGAGAATCTAAAAGATGTTGATGTTCTAGATGCTTAACCTCTCCGATAATCAAAGCCTCTTATTCAATTGTTGGGAAATTGGATAGATGATATGATAATCATCACATCATGGTCCGAGTTAAGAGAACTATTCCTACCCCTATCTTTCCTGGAATAGTAGATTATGGTTCTTCTCCTCTTTGAGAAGAAGATGCACCATCAAAGTACATCTCCTGGTGAATGCTAGTATCCCCTAAGTTCATGATTTGTTCATCGGGAGATCATCACTAAAAGAGTCGAAGAAGTGGGTGTCTTTGAGAAATCTAGCATTTGTCCTTTCAGCGGAGAATGAAGGTAATGTCAAACTATGAGAGGATCATGGACTATCATGCCAACCATCTAGATAGCGTCTACCATGTCATGAGATACTATAGTGGATTGATCCTAGAGATTAAGTTGACCTTATGAGGAAGCATGTAGTGTTGTAGCATTTGGGATGTAAAGATTAAAGCTAGGCAATGCTTTTCAATGAGTGGATAATTAGCCTCAGCAGGGATTAGATGATAGTTGAGGTAGTAGAGTGTGTTTTCCTTCCCTTCATCATTAGCTTGGGTCAACAAAGCACCAAGGGAGTCATCTAATGTAGTAGTGTAAAGTATGAGCACAGATAGGGGCTGCTAGAACCAAATGTTTGTCAAAGATGAATGAGTTTGTCAAAGATTGAGTCATATAACTTTTGCTGTAGACTAGCATTTTATGGTGAATGGTATGACCTTATAGCAGATTGATGGGTTCTAAAGTAGTGTTTCTTTCATCTTAAGGCCATCTTTATTTGGTTATATCGGATGAGCCATCCATGAAAGCATGAGATGAGAATGTTCACCATTAGCTTTGAGATTGGTAATGGAAATTTGTCTTTTAGAAATGCCTTATTTAAATCCTAAAATCAACATTTATGTGAATTTGGCCATTCTTTTCTTAACTAGGATGATGCTAACGGGTGTATTTTTCTTCGATGAAAGCCGATCAATTTCTTGACTTCAAAAATGTCCTGTTGTTTTATGTCTAATTGCATGCATCTAGGAGCTTGCTTGATAGGGTTAGAAGTAGGCTTTATTGCTAGTTTATGGACCATTACTATGTATAACAATCCGCATCTCTTCATAACTCCATGCAAAAGTCCTTAAACTCGGTCAATAGTCTAACTAAGTCATTGGTTTTAATTTCATTCAACAAGAACATGTATGTGTAGATCTTCTTAAGTTCTTAAGTTGACTTCATTGAGCTGATGGTTGACTTGATCTCTTCTTTAACACGTGGTGCATCTTTGACTTCAAAATCATCTTGATCATCTAAAGTTTCTAAGCACAACTCCTCATGATTTAATGTGATTTGAAAAGAACCTATCGATTTCAAATGATTGGTGATGATTATATCGTCATCATTGGACCCTATACGAATCCTAGTCTAGTCTTGATTGAGAGCTTTGCATTTGTTCTTCCATATTCTTTCTGTAGTTATGCTTTGACCAAGTATGTGAGATTAACACTTTCTTTGCTAAATTATGAAAATAAGGCAAGTACCAATCAAAAGGTAATTTTATTAAATCTTTATATGAATCATCCTCAAGTTTTCATAACTTCTTGACTTGAAGATGATGCTCCCAAAAGAACCTCGAGTCTTCACACTGGGGACTTAAGGGTTTCCTTAACTACCAAACTCTCACTTTTGAGAGGAAAGTGGGGTTAGAGCTAAGGCTCCCAAGCGTTTTTCACATATAGGTTTGGATACACTTATGCTTTGCTTTGGAGTCTTCATTGCTATTTATCACTCAAGTGTCACCTCCAAGAGAATCTACTCAGAAGAGCTAATGGTGTCTATATAAGAATCATCCTATGAACTAGATTCTAAGTCTATATGGCTAGCAGTGTACTCTTGGTAGCTGTGACATATCTTCTATTGGGTGGTAATAAAGAGGTTTTCGACCTATGGGACTACCTCCCGGCCTTTTCCTCACAGGTCAGGTCATCCTACTCATATGTTTGAATGTACAAACTGGGTGGAATCTAATGTTAGGTTCCACTTCCTCCTCCAAGTCTCTCCCTTTATTTTCTTTTATTTTCTCTTTCTCTTCTTTTTTTTCTTTTCTTTTCTTCTTTTTCTTTTGTTTTCTCTTTTATTTTCTTTTTATTTTTATTTTTCTCTTTCTTTTTTTCTTTTTTCTTTTTTTTTATTTTAAACTTTGGCCAAGTTCACGAGAATAGACTTGTTGATTTTGAGGGAGGTAAGCATCCTCATATATGCCAACCTCATGAACTGTAAATGTCTTGAGATCTCCTTTGACACAATAGATGAGCCCACCTCTCACAAACTTCATATATTGATGTAGAGAGGATGGAACTATGTTGTTCTCATGTATCCATGGTCTCCCAAACAAAGCATTAAAAAATGTATCTAAGTTTATAATTTGAACCTTGGCATAGGCCTTTCAATCATCTATCTTTAAGGGCAACACTATGGAGCCTAAGGCCATTGACCTTACTTTAGTGGAATTCAATCTTCCCATTTTAGACTTAGAGTCTTCTAGACACTAACTTCCATAAGACACTTATATCAATTAGGTACATTTAACTAAGCTAAAGACTTAAAAGGGTTAACCATAGGATTAGGTTATGCCTTAGGATTAGGATAATCCACCTACCCTACAACCCAAATCCAATCCATGTTCACCTTCTCAAAAACCTCAAGTTCAATTCAAACATCAAATTCAAATCCAAATCCAAACCCAAATTCCAAAACCAAATGATTGAAATCCATCATCAAATCCAAACTTGAAACCCTTCCTAAGTCATATGACTTATCCCATGGACTTAGCCAAATCTTAATCGAAATCAATCCAAAATCAATTGATTTTCTCCTATCAATTTATATCTTCAATCATGTTCCTAAATATAAATCAAATCCATATTCAAAAGATCAAAACTAAATCAAATTAAATCAAAACCTTCTAAGCCATATGACCTATCCCATGGACTTAGCCAAATCTTAATCCAAATCAAGTCAAACTCAATTTATTTTCTCACAAATCATATTTTCAATCATCTTCACAAATTTAAATGAAATATACATTTAAATCATCAAAACTTAATCAAACCAAATCAAAATCCAAAATTAAACATGACCCAACTCCATGGACTTAGCCAAATTCCTTCATTCCAAAACCCAAATTCAATTGATTTTCTCATGAATCAATCATACCTTCAATCATATTCACAAATATAAATGAAATCTATAATCATCAAGCCAAACCAAAATCAACCCAAGTCAAACCCAACTTAACACTTTTTCCTTGAAATGTTCAAATGAGCCAAAACCCATTTGAACCTAAGCCAATTGCAATTGAATTTATATATCAATGACAAATGCATATATAAACTCAACTAATTCAAACTCAATCCAAAATCAAGCCCACTAAACCCAATTGGTCCACTTGATCCAAAGTAGCCATTCTAACCTATTTGAGCCAAGTTCTAATCCCCCCAAATTGGATTGAACCAAGCCCATCAAAACTTCCCATCATGATTGTTGATCACACTAAGTTGATCAATTATCACAAAGATCAAACCAAGTCAACTTGGTCATTTTTGACCAACTAACCCATATGAACCCAAACTAGCCAAATTAACTATGCCAAATCCCTTGAAACCAATTATTCATACCAAATCAAAATCAATATTTGAATATGACTTGACCTTCAATTGAGTCAAACCAAACCTAATTGGCCCTCTTGACCCAAGTTGACCCAAATTGACCTAAAGACCAAATTGGATCAAATCAAAATATAAATCAAATTGATTGCAACCAATGGTCAAGTTCATTCCAAATTGATTGTTGAACTTGACCAAAGCTATGATTGGACCCAATTGAACCCAATTGACCTACTTAGCCCAAATTGGCATAAAGGTTCAAGTTGGCCTAAATCAAAACCAAGTCCAAATTAATTGAAACCAAAGCCTACAATCATTTTTAATTGGTCAACTAAACCCAAACCAACACCCAACCCCAATTTGTAATTTGGTCAATTTAGTTGGTCAACTTAACCCATTTGACCCAAATGAATTCAAATGAGCCAAAATCAAATCTAAGCCAAACTAAACCAAACCAATTGAACCAAAACATCCCAAATGATCATATGAACTTGACCCTTGGTTTGACCCAATTTGACCAATTGGTCAACTTGACCCAACTAACCCAATTTGACCTAAATGAGTCAAATTGAGCCAAAACTCAAATCAACTCCAATTGACTTGAAATTTGGGCTAACCCACTTTTGGCTCATTTCAAATCTACCAAAATCAAATCCAATGCTAAATGATCATTCTACCCTTGGGTCAAGGGCATCACATGAGACAAAACAACCATGTAAGTGGTCATTTCCTTTCCTTGGACACTTGGTACTCTCCCAATGGTCCACTAGGCTAGGACCGCTAACGACCCAAGGGGTGGTTAGGTTGCAGGTTGGCCATGACACATGGATGGTGAAATTAGCTCACCCTCCCCATTAGAGCATTTGAAACCCATAGGACACCCATGATTCCTCCTTGTAGCCACATCCACACATTCAACCAAAACCAAAACTCACCTCCTCCCACGCCACCCACTCCGAGATGGTGGGATAAAGAAGCCAAACATGATCCCCAGATCAAGATTAAGGGGTATACACCTCATTTCCACTCAAACACACAAAAATCATTCCTCGAGCCTAGCCCCAAGATGAGCTGTAGAGCCATTCCCAATCCCAAGCTCATTCCTCGATCAAAAAATGCCATTCCCCTCATCCCAAATAGACACACTCCCATTTTGACCTAATTCCCATTTCTCCATCAAACTCAAATTAACTTTACACTCCTTCCGGCCTCATCGAAGAATGAATCTCCTCCCAAAGCAGGTGGGACTTTGATCAAACCGAGCTCCAAATTATCTTCATGGCCTTCGAGAACAAAGGAATTGATCTAATTGATGCTCACTTCATCCACTAGATGAAGCTTCCTCAATCATTGGTCTTGAGCGTGAGGTATGCTTCCAAAATTGATCCTTAGGCAAAATGGGTTGGAGCTTTTGAAGAAAACTTGCATCTCATGTGATCTTGACCATTTGATCCCCTCGATAGATGTCTGAAGGTGTGGGATCCTTTTGGAGTTGATCGAGCTAAGCTCGATCAAGTGAGCAATGGCAGATGGACTCCATTCTCCCTCACTCGAGTGATGTTAGATCATGCACCGTTCATTCTATGATTGGAATGGACGATAGTGATTAGATCTGCTATATTGATCTGATTTAATCCTATTAAGTTATGAGATTAATCATAGCCATCTGATCTTAGATCGGGATGGAGAGAAAGTGCGCTGTGCCATAGTGCGAGTCGATAAGTTTTAAGTAGCCAATCCTGGTGCCTGGAAAGCATGCGTCAATGTATAGGGCTTAGCTTTAATTAGGCTTAATTAATCATTTTAATGATGAAACTTCTAAAATCATAAAAAATCATAGAGA
The DNA here is from genome assembly GCA_021442155.1 of Cymbidium sinense. NCBI lineage: Eukaryota > Viridiplantae > Streptophyta > Magnoliopsida > Asparagales > Orchidaceae > Cymbidium > Cymbidium sinense. The sequence continues at coordinate 174,970 of JAKCPB010000092.1, forward strand.
AATAAAAAATGCAAATAAATACTCATTTTAAAAGGTATTTAGGAGAATTAATTAAAATGATCTTAACTAATTTTGAATAGTAATTAAGGTTTAATTAATTTAATTACAATTAGCTTAGTACTTTTAATTACTTGAGCAATTAATCCCAAATTTTGTGGGTTAATTTAATGGGATGACCTCTCTCCATGATTTTCTTGGGATTTATTGCTCACTTAATTAGGAAAATTGACTAATTAAACCTTACTACTCTTTTAAGTTAATTAATGATTATTAATC